>OVBJ01000139.1:9884-95075 GCA_900406535.1 Noccaea bulbosa | reverse complement strand
GTGAATAAAAAGTATTGTTTGACATGATTGTCTCTGATTATTTTAACGATTTTGTCATTGTTAATTTTTTATTCCTAGGAAAAAACTATACTAGTTTGCCATATTTAAAATTTTTAAATTTTTTTTCCGCATTCATCCCTCTCTTTACATCCCTCTTTATAGGCGGTAAAAATTATAGATGTTTTACAAGAGTTGTTCACACCTGAACCAGTTACAAACTTGCAACAAGAAAAAATAAACTTGCAAGGGATGATGCCTCCCTGGCTCCCTTAAATAACACAGTCACATGAATTTTGGAGTGTACCATCATCAGGTTTCCCACTGATCAGGTTTTAGACATTTTCGTTTGAGTTTTGTTCGCTTTAAGGATTTCATAAAATGCCAGATGAGATAGAAATTGACCCGGTTAAGTATTGAGCGGAACCAGGTTCAACGGATGAATTGGATGACGGTGTTGGTTTAACATGGTTCAATCAAAATGTGTACCATTTATTTAGAGGAGCTAAAGCCACGATGGAAGAGAGAAAGACTAAATTTCATGAGCTTCTTCGTCTGAGCCGCGGCTACTCCTGCCGCCGTCATTTTTTTCACGACCTTGTCTCTGATACAGAAGCAGAAGGAGGAGACGAATGCAGAAGGAAGTCTAGTGTGTTTGAATGTATATGTAACGGTCCACTAAAATTAGGAAAAGTAACGCTCTTTTGGGTCCCATAAGAACACGTATCATATACATATTCGGTTTTTCATTCAGTTTCTTCATCTGTTATGTAGAGTAGAAATTTGTGAACTTGTTCAAAACCATAGTAATTTTTTCTAGGCAGATGATATGATATTCAGATTGTCCTTGTATAAACATAATCACACAACAAAAATAACACCAAACAGTTGCAGAGTAGTAGTGTACCTTGAGCGAAATCAGTTGCAGATAAAACGACGTTTGAAGCGTTGTAGATGATACACAAATAAATCGAGGCGATAAAACCGTTCTCTGGACCATCGTGTGTCTATGCAGAGGAACGCAAACAAAGCCAATAATGGGGTGATGTAGACAGCACCACAAGTCCAATAAAACCACAACATATCTATCACACCATCACCCTCCTCTTCTTCTTCTTCCTCCTCTTTGGCCTGCTTCGATGCACTTGGCTCTTGAGCTCTCGTGGGGTTGCAACTTATATTGGTTGGAAGGCCACAAAGATGAGCGTTTCCTAAGTAGCTCTTTTCCCCAAAGGTTACAAGATGACCTTTGAACGGGATTTCACCAGATAGATTGTTGCAGGAGATGTTGAAGTATCCTAAACTGTTGAGGTCAGCTAGCTGAGGAGGGATGTTTCCATCTAGCTTATTGTTGGGCAGATCAAGACTCTCTAAGCTCTTCAGCTTTGAAATGCTATTTGGTATAGAGCCTGTGAGGCGGTTGCTTGACAAATTCAGTGATCTGATGTTCTGAAGATCTCCAAGCTGAACTGGAATTTCACCTGACAGTTCGTTGCTTGACAAATCCAGACCATGCATGTAGCGGAGAATGTCACCTTAATATGCCTGCCTCGTATCTGCTTTTCGTTAAGAAATCCACAACGGTTGCTGGTTTCTGTTGATAACCATTCCTGACACTATCATCCAAGTTAAGATGTGATGCGTATTGACAGTTTCGCAAGAAAGTAACATATGAGAGGTCAAAAACTGCAACCAGTGACATGGTACGGTCAGATATCTTTCTGCACCAAAAGACATTTTACTCAAACATGATGGTATGGAGCCTCTGAATTTTTTGTGAGATAAGAACACGTAGAGATATGAGTTTGAAAGCTGTTATTCCGTAGAAGAAGAACACGTAACTTAGATGTCTCGCCAACAGTGTTCAGAATCTTACCAGAAAGATTGTTGTTCCGCAAATCAAGCACCTCTAATGCCTCAGCGCTGAATAAACTTTCCGGAACTGAGCCCATAAACTCGTTGTTTTGTAGTCTTAATTCTCTAAGAGATGGAAAATCCACATTCCTTGGTATCGAACCAGAGAAGCTATTGTGTGAGATGTCCATAACCTCAAGCCAAGGACTCTGTAGCTGAAAAGGGAAAGGACCTTTTAGCTGATTTCCACTCATGTATAGGTAGAAGAGGCTTGACATTTTACCAATCCAAAGCGGAAGCATGCCCGAAAACCTATTATCTGAGATGTCTAGAAGAATTAGACTCTTTGACTTCAGCCAATAAACCTGTTGCCGTCAAGAAAAAGCCCAACTAAACTAGTAAGATTTGCATGCTTGGAAAATATTCCCCCCTGTTGGAGAGCTTTAGAACCTTCAGCGAGTAGCAACCACCTAGAAATGTTTTAGGTAGCTCACCATATAGACCATTAGAAGACATGTCCAAGACTTGTACACTTTTCATCTCGCCAATCGAAGACGGGATGGTGCCCTGAAAATTATGAAAAACTATGGAGCAAAGACAGATTTAACGACCGGGTTTGCGACTCAAACGCGATGGGTATGAGTCGACCTAGTGAGAGATCGACGACGTGGCCACTAAAAGCTTCACTGCATTTTACTCTCTCCCAACGACAGCAATCACCACCAATACGAGTCCATGACTTGAGAATACTAATCCCTTCACCCTATTCGGCATCAGTGAGATTCTTGAGATACAGCTTTAGTTGCAACAGACCTGTCCGTTCAGTTTCCACACAGCTTACACACCCTTTCATTTGAAACTGAAGAATCATTATTATTGTTATCAACGCCAAAGCTCTCTGGTTTAACCACCACCATCTTCTCTCGTCTGTTGTCGTCATTCTTTATTATTTCTAAGTTTTTATTAGTTAGGAATTGAGGATGTTGATCATCCCCAAAGTTTAAAGAGCTTTTGATTTCAGACTTTACCAAAATAGAATGTAAGGTGTGAATATGAACTACACAAGTTCACGAAATTCAAATTCAACCCGTGTTTGACTTTTGCGTTTAATTCTAACAATGATAATTGACAGATGAGTCCATATCCATTGAACGTTTGCATCTCACTAGTAACGATCAACCTTTAAATGGGGCCTTTGCTTCACTTTGTCTTTTACTTTGGTAACATGTTTGGAACGTTTGCATCTCACTAGTAACGATCAACCTTTAAATGGGGCCTTTGCTTCACTTTGTCTTTTACTTTGGTAACATGTTGAAGATAGTATGTCAATTTTGTAATCAACATCAATTTTTGTCTTTGAATCAAAGTAATTAACTATGCTTAGTTGCATTTTAGAATCTAGAGCATTTTGTTAGTTTATGAAAATCTACCTTCTCTTGCCAACAACAACATGCATTTTATAAAACTTGAATCCAGACGATGACAGAGTAAAATCACAATATAGTTCACAAAAAAAAATAAGTTTACTAGGCTTTATGTAAATCAAAAATATAGTTCACTAGGTTATATAAATCACGATTTAACCCGAAGTTTGAACAACAACAAAAAACGAATTTTGATGTAAAAATTATTTTCGTTTAGAAAAAAGATAGAACTGTAAATGGTTATCGACTAAAGAAATATCGGCTACAACAGTAGTTACAGTGTGACACATGGAAATTTAATCAAGCCCAAAAGCCTGATTCAACTTACGGTTTTGGCCCAAACAAATATGGACTCGCAACTTTATAATAAAGTCAACAACAGAGTCATCTTTGACGACCACCAACAAACTCTAAATAATATGAGTCATCATCATCATCATCATCTCTCCCACTCCCACGCACTAATCTCGTTTCTTTCCTTTTACTTTCAGTTTCAGACTCTTCTCTCCTTTTGCCTCACTCTCTCTCTTTCTTTTTCCCGCACCAAATTCCTTTCTTCTTCCACCCAACTTCTCTCCATCTCTCTCCCCCCTTGATATTCGAACAATCCCATCAGGTTAGTGATCAGTTTCTCGTCTGTCGTGGATTTTCGATTTCGATCGACTTTTCTTGGATTTTTCTTTTGTTTCATGTTTGTGATCTTGTGATTTTGCTTCTGAGTTTTGTGTGATCAGAGAAATTGATGGCATACTTATGTTTGAGAATCGGGGTGTCAAATTGATGATATTGACATTACACTTTTGTAGTTTTGTGGATGGAGAGTCTATTTGCTCATACAATCTGTATTGTATAGAATATAAATAATTTTCGGTTTCTATGCTACTAACAGTGTTCTTATGAAATAGAAGGTAATGCGAAGTGATTGAGAGACTTCACCATGATGGAGCTATCTCTAGTCAGATTATGGAGCACCTGCTTTTGTAGTTTCTTCTACATATCGACAGTGCTTTTGCTGCTCACCACCGGAGGAGTTTCCTCGCACTCTGAATACTTGATTGGAATGGGAAGCTATGACATTACTGGCCCAGCGGCTGATGTGAACATGATGGGCTATGCTAACATGGAGCAAGTAGCATCTGGTGTCCACTTCAGGCTCCGCGCTCGGACATTCATTGTCTCTGAGCCCCAAGGGAAGCGGGTTGCGTTTGTGAATATCGACGCTTGCATGGCTTCACAGATTGTAACACTAAAAGTGATCGAGAGACTCAAGGCAAGGTATGCACCTAATCTTGCCTTAGCTTGTTCTAAGATCATAGTAGCTTAAGAATCACAAAATAAGGAGAGGTTTATCTCATGCATCACTCGATAGTAAATATGAGTCTCAGTCTGTAGTCTGTAGTATGATCGAGGTGGAATGATTGAGCTGTCTTTTGCAGGTATGGGGACCTATATACAGAAAATAATGTTGGCATCAGTGGTATCCACACCCACTCCGGTCCAGGGGGTTATCTTCAGTATGTGGTGTATATCTTTACATCACTTGGATTTGTTCGTCAGTCATTTGATGCCCTTGTGGATGGAATTGAGAATAGTATCATACAAGCTCACGAAAACCTTCGTCCTGGATCAATTTTTCTCAATAATGGTGAGGACTGATGCTACTCTGGCAAGTTTTCATGTTTTCTCATTTATTGATTATTGCTGGAATCTGATACAAGTTTTTCTGGTTACACGGATAATGACAAATGAAAGATGGTCAAAGTTGTGTGCATTGGAAATTATTTTTTAGAGAAAGAATATCTTTGTCTTCTTCTTCCTGTTTTTTTTGTTGATGAATAAGGTTTATCTTACTCTTAGCCTAGATTTGTACATTTGCGTTGCAGGATGGTTCTTCGTAATGGCTGTTCTTGTATGGCTAATCATACTTACCTTATAGGTGAACTCTTGGATGCTGGTGTAAACCGCAGTCCAAGTGCATATCTTAATAATCCTTCAGAAGAAAGGAGTAAATACAAGTATAACGTTGATAAAGGAATGACTCTCTTGAAGTTTGTGGATGATGAATGGGGTCCCGTTGGTAGTTTCAATTGGTTTGCTACCCATGGAACTTCCATGAGTCGTACAAACTCTCTGATCAGTGGGGACAACAAGGGCACTGCAGCGCGATTTATGGAGGATTGGTTTGAACAGAACACCGGTAAAAGATCCTACTCTGAAGAGTTTTATTCAGATGAGATACCTAGAAGAGTTTCAAGCATTATCGGGAATCAGGAAAGCCGTAAGTTTACAACACCTTTTATAACAACTGTACATTGTGTCTCTAAAGATGGAACTAGAGAAAATGTTCAGTTTGTTTGATACTGACGCAGATCAGGAGTTGCTAGAGCTTGCATCTTACTTTGAGTCACAACCTGGTAGCCCGGCAACTAGAATTTCAAGTTCTGCAAGGCGGGTGAGGAGTGCTCTGAGGAATGCGGACAGGCCTGGCTTTGTTTCTGCTTTCTGTCAAACAAACTGTGGTGATGTTAGCCCAAATGTGCTTGGAGCCTTTTGTCTAGACACTGGTCTTCCTTGTGATTTCAATCACAGTACATGTGGCGGGAGAAATGAGCTGTGCTATGGGCGTGGACCAGGGTATTCACCTGTCTATGTTTTTCAGTCTTCTTACAAGATTGAATAGCACAAATTTATTGAGATAAAGTCTCTTGACCTATTTTGCTTTATCATTGCAGCTATCCTGATGAATTTGAGAGTACACGTATAATTGGTGAGAGACAATTCAAGATGGCCAAGGATCTTTTCAACGAAGCATCTGAACAGCTACAGGGGAAGGTTGATTACCGCCATGTTTACGTTGACTTTTCACAGCTTAATGTGACACTTCGTAAGAAAGATGGAACTTCAGAAGTTGTGAAAACATGTCCTGCGGCAATGGGCTTTGCTTTTGCCGCTGGAACCACAGATGGACCAGGAGCATTTGATTTTTCACAAGGAGATGATAAGGTATTGAGTCATCCGATAAGTAGTTATTGCTTCCATGCTTTCCGTTTCTGAAGGCTACCATTTGCATCAATCAGGGGAACCCTTTCTGGAGGATGGTGAGAAACTTTATCAAACCACCTCACAAGAAACAAATGGATTGTCATTACCCAAAACCCATCTTGCTTGACACTGGAGAAATGACAAAGCCATATGACTGGGCTGTAAGTAGTTTAGAATTGTTGACTTCCATGCTGTTTAACGTTTTAAGACTCTATTCTAACTTTTTTCATGGATTCCAGCCGTCAATTCTTTCATTGCAAATTCTACGTATTGGACAACTTTTCATTCTCAGCGTTCCTGGAGGTAGAAGAGAATCTGAATATTGTCACACTACAAAATCATGACTAGTGATGTGATGTTTAATATTCCTGACTATTTTGCTTCTCAGAATTCACAACTATGGCTGGAAGGCGTCTCCGTGATGCAGTCAAGACTCAGCTTAAAAGCAGTGGTGACAAAGAAATGAGCGGTGAGATCCACGTTGTGATAGCTGGGTTGGCTAATGGATACTCACAGTATGTGACTACCTTTGAGGAGTACCAAGTGCAAAGATACGAGGTAAAAGCTTATCAAACTGACCCTTTAGAACAAACAGTTCCATCCTGTTCCTTTTAATCTCTATCTGTTGCAATGGTTGCATTTGTTAGGGCGCATCTACATTATTTGGCCCACACACCCTCAGTGGCTACATTCAAGAGTTCAAAAAACTCTCAAAATCTCTCCTCCTAGATACGACTGTTGAACCGGGGCCTCAACCGCCGGATCTCCTTGGCAAGCAACTGTGCTTCCTCACACCAGTCGTGATGGACACAACTCCTGCCGGAGACAGTTTTGGGGATGTAATCTCGGATGTTCCCAAAAACTTGTCCTTGAAGAAGGGAAATGACCGTGTGACTGTTGTATTCCAGTCTGCTTGCCCTAGAAACGATCTATTGACAGAAGGTATCATCACCCAACTCACATAGATAAAATGGGTGACTTGGTCATATTTTGATGCTAACAAGAGATATACTATGTTTATGGCAGGTACGTTTGCTCTGGTGGAGAGACTAGAGCGGAAGGACAAGACTTGGACCCCTGTTTATGACGACGATGATCTATGTCTGAGGTTCAAGTGGTCGAGGCCTAAGAAGTTGAGCTCCCAGAGTGAAGCCACAGTGGAATGGAGAATTCCTGAGTCTGCATCACCAGGGGTTTACAGAATCACTCATTTTGGTGCTGCGAAGAAGCTCTTTGGGTCAGTCCACCATTTCACAGGCTCTTCTAGTGCTTTCGTTGTAACATAAACAAGTAGAATCTAAAGTAGGTGTAGAAAAAACTATACTTGAATGTACTGTCCGGTGCTCGTATAGACGGAGAGATTATAGAATGATGTCACATACTTATGTTGAGAAGTCTAATGAATCCAATACAGTTTTTCTTGTAATTGTTCGCATTACAACTTATCTTGACGGAGTTTAACATCAGTGAATTTATCTTGCGAGTTGAAGTTTGTTGATGAGCCGTAAGGTTCAAATACCATCAATTATGCCGACCTTTCGTTGTCATAGAACATAATAAGTCAAGAAAACAACTTAATTCTAGAGGAGCATTAAATGGAGTCGCACAAAAAACATCACAATGATAAAGAAATCTTCTGACATTTTAGGATGAATACAGAAGCTGTGGATACTAAAGGGTCTTAGGGCTTAGTGTCGTCTTCTTCTTCTTCAATCTTAGGAGCCAAGTAGTAACGAATGTAACCCATCTCAGCTACCTTATACTCCACCACCACTGGCAGCTCAGACGATAAGCTGATTGTCACCGTCTCTGACAGTGGAGTTGCCTTTGTGAAGGAGTTCATGTACCTCAGGGCAAATGAGAGAGACACTGGCTCGTTCATCTCTATCACAATTGCATCTTCCGGCTGCAATACACAAAAAACATAAAACCTCAATTCAACATATTTCCCATTGGATCAGCCATAAATGATTCTTAAAGTAAGGAATTAGACGTATCCATACCTTGTCTACAGTCGTGTTCTGTCTTAGCACAATGTTCGCTGTTCCAATGTCACCAGCAGTCGAAAACTTAACCCCTTCTTTAGTCACAGAGATGACAACTGAAAAGATAATATCAAGCCAGTGTATCAGTCTCTCTCCAGACTCACGCAAAGACCAACACAGATTAACATAAAAACAATGAGAATACACATGAGAAAGTGTACCTGTGTCACCAATGCTACTAAGATCTTTGCAAATCCTGGAAAACTCATTAGACGGCATCCTCACAATTGAATGATACTCAGCATCAGGTATTCCCAAATGCTCACTGTCAATATCCATCAGCTTCATCTCAAAATCTGCGATCTTGTCTTGCGCTGTAAATCATCATCATCACACACACACAGAGGTATCAAAATATGCATACAGAATAAGACCAAGTTAAAACGATCTTGGTAAAAGAAGGAAGCAACTACTTATAAAACTAGAAACACTACTGCCATAAGAGAACTGAAACTATATTTCTACATCAATCTTCTCACAATATCGCAGAGGTTTTAACATATCAATTATTATAAGCAAAGAGCTTGAGAAGTTTCAATCACCACAAAGAAAAACCTGAACAAAATTCGTAACCAACAAAGTAGGTTAGATTGGAGAGCTTACTGGGGCTCTCGAACATGAAGGTGACGGTATCGCCGCCGTCATCAGCTTTGATGGTGATGATGTCATCATTACCGGCGCATTTGAGCATCTTCGACATGTTGCCGAGATTCATCCCCATGGATAGGTTGCGGTCGCACCTGTAGTGCTCGAACCCTTCGGATCTCAGCAAGAGAGAGACCAGCGCCACGTGACTCGAATCCATAGCTTGGAGCGAGAACCCAGTGCTGGAGCAGTCGAAGTTCGCATCGTTCACCAGATCCTTGATCGACTCTAGAACCTTCTTCAGCAGAGACCCCTGAACAAGACGTAGCTCCAACATTTCCTTCTCTTCTTGAGAATCCGAATCCGAATCGCTTATCTAGGGTTTAATGGTTATTTGGTAAAGAAGACCGAGATATCAGGGAGGCCACTTTATAAGCTAATTCGTTTCTGGCGGGATTTCGCCATTCTAAGACATTTGGTTCCCGCCAATGTGCTAGTAGCCAGAAAAAGATGGGTGTTTTTCGTCATTCTAAAAGTTAAGAGGTTTGATTGTATTTTTAACAGAATATTTGTTAATTTCGCATCTTTTGTGAAAGTTACGGGTTTATTTTGCAATATTTCAAAGATAAAACACACAAATCCAAATCGACTTTGCCCTAGTAGTAGCAAAGTACCGTCCGTCACCTTCGTCTTCGAGATTGATATCGAGCAACCTCTAGCAAGGGAGAGAATCAGAGAGAAGAGAAGATAATGGCTCATAGAATACTGAGAGATTATGAAGCCGATGGGTGGGAACGCACCGATTTCCCAATCGTCTGCGAGTCTTGTCTCGGTGACAATCCGTATGTGCGAATGGTGATTCCTCGATTCCATCTCTCAAACAATCTTTGATTTTTATGCTGCTTCAATAGCTCCTGAATCTTCTTTTCGGATCTTATCTCTTTGCTCGTTGATGTTTTCTGTACACTGGAGTGGTAATTTTGGGATTGAGGTTTTAGGTAGTAATCAAATCCGTTGAAACTTTGGTTTTCAGATCCAAATTCGTCTAGGTTTAGTTTGAATTGATTTCAGCTGCTGATTCTCATTGCTTGCAGCTGCAAGTTGGTTTTGTAAAATCTGGATGTTACCTTTTTGTGTGATTAAAGTGTTGTTATTTTGGCATGTAGACTCGATCGGATTATGATAAGGAATGCAAGATATGTACACGACCCTTCACGGTGTTTAGGTGGAGACCAGGCCGGGATGCTAGATACAAGAAAACCGAAATTTGTCAGACTTGCTGCAAGCTGAAAAATGTATGCCAAGTCTGTCTTCTGGATCTTGAGTATGGTCTTCCAGTTCAGGTCAGAGACACGGCGCTCAACATTAGTACTCATGACTCCATCCCAAAAAGCGATGTCAACAGAGAGTACTTTGCTGAGGAGCATGACCGAAAGGTATGACCAACCGTCACAATTTTCTCTTTCTTCTTTACTAAATGTATGTTAATCATTGTGAAGGATTGATGACCAAGTCTAGTCTTCTCATGGTGGCTGCTTATCCATATGATTTTTGTTTTTGTGTAGACTAGAGCTGGACTGGATTATGAATCTTCGTTCGGGAAGATGCGACCTAATGATACTATTTTGAAGCTGCAAAGAACAACGCCATACTATAAAAGGAACCGAGCACATGTTTGTAGCTTCTTCATCAGGGGTGAGTGTACAAGAGGTGATGAATGTCCTTACCGGCATGAGATGCCTGAAACTGGGGAGCTGTCTCAGCAAAACATTAAAGACCGTTATTATGGGTAAGCTCTTCTTTCTGTATGCTTAAGCTATGCTATGTTTTCTCTTATTTATTCTTGTTATATATGGTCTTTTCCAGTTTTTCTTCTCTTAATGTATGAATAATTTTGTATTTATTATTGTCAGAACATTCGGTTTGAACTGTTTGTCATCTTCTTTTTTCATATTTGCAGTGTTAATGATCCTGTTGCGATGAAGTTGCTTGGAAAAGCTGGTGAGATGGGCACTTTGGAATCACCAGAGGATGAAAGCATCAAGACGCTTTACGTCGGTGGACTTAACTCTAGAGTCCTCGAGCAGGACATACGAGACCAGTTCTATGCTTACGGGGAAATCGAGTCTATCAGAATCTTGGCGGAGAAAGCGTGTGCGTTTGTCACATACACAAGCCGAGAAGGAGCAGAGAAGGCCGCACAAGAGCTCTCCAACAGGCTAGTCGTCAACGGTCAGAGGCTGAAACTCACATGGGGGAGACCTCAGGCTCCCAGACCTGATCAAGATGGTTCGAACGGACAGGGTAGTGTGGCTCATAGTGGTTTGCTACCTCGAGCCGTTATCTCTCAGCAGCAGAATCAACCCCCACCAATGCAGCAGTACTATATGCACCCACCACCACCTAGCCAAGACAGACCTTATTACCCATCAATGGACCCACAGAGAATGGGCGCAGTGATTTCAACCCAAGAGGCTGGTGGTTCGAGTGAAAACAGTGGAGCTTCTTCTTCGTCTTACATGATGCCTCCACACCAGCCGTACCCGCCACCACCATATGGATATATGCCATCGCCTTACCAGCAGCTGTATCCACCTAACCATCATCAGCATCCTGGTCCTATGCACCACTATGCCCCGCCTCCAGCAGCTCACCCGTACCCGCAGCAACCTGGTCCTGGATCAAGACCTGCACCGTCTCCAAGCGCGGTCTCTGGTCCATCATCTGGCACTGGATCTGGAGCACCTACAGGATCCTCTCAACAACCTCCTGCTGTTCCTACTAAGACTGGTTCGTCGGAGTAGAAGAGCTCTCGCTAAAAAATGTGGTGCAACGTTTACGCTATCATGCTGTGAAATTTTTGTACTCGGAAAGAATCATTTTCTGCTGCTGCTTCTTTGAATTTTGTATTTGGTCAATTTTCTTAATCGAATTTTGACCAAATACTGAATCGTTTTCAGTTTGATAATTAGCTGGGCAGTGAGATATTTGATTGAGTTTAGCAACTTCAATCGGGTTCAATTCTCTCGAAGTTTCATATTGTCAATATTATGGCCTGCATTCCTCTTTTTCTTGAACAACATAATACATACATTTATGTTATGTATTTTTTTACATACATTTATGTTTGATTGCAAGTCGTTGACGCACTTGAACTCGGAGAAAGTACTTGGGAGGATTAAAACTTATTAATTCTCGAAAAGAGATGAAAACTAACTTAACTGAACAAATATATTTCACTTGAACAAATTTATGTTAATCAATGCATATATGCATATTGTTAATAAACAAAATCTATGAGTGATGGATCCTCGGAAGTTTGAAAATATTGTAGTTTGATTAGGTCTAATAATGAGATATATTCAAAAAAAAAATAAAGTTCTTGATACCGAACTAGACCAATTCAATCTGTATTCAAATTTCAAACAACAGAAGAAAAAAAAATTCTGCTTGGAATTAGAAACTTCGACACTTTACTTAACGAGCAAAAACTAAAAAAAAAAAAACAAAGTTACTTAACAACCGGGGATGTAAATTTTATTTGTTTTTCTTTAACAAATAAGAGAAAAAAACTGAATCTAAACAACCCAAACTCCAAAGTTTAGAAACCAAAAAAATAAAAATAAGAAAACCTAGCCAGAAACTATCTAGAGTAACAAGAAAAATCAAATCTGCTCAAAATATCTCTTCCAAAACCAATGCTTCTTCCAACACCGATCGGCCATTTCCTCAATAGGAACACCTCTGGTCTCGGGGAGAAGGAAGATGACAAAAAGTCCCATGATAACGTTCATACATCCGAACATGAAGAAGAGGTGGGATCTCAAACCGCAGAGAGCCGTCAAGAAGAACTGTCCGATGAGGAAAGTGCAAATCATATTCATGGCCACCGCAAGGAAGTAACCTGCATTTCTCACCTCAAGAGGATAGATCTCAGACGGAACAAGCCATCCCAAAGGTCCCCACGACCACGCAAACCCAGATACATAGACGCAAATGAGGATCAGTACAATCAGCGGTACGGAGTGGCCCGCAATAGGTCCCACTAAGTGCAAATTTTTCAAGAGCATGCCTCCTATAGTCATCTGCGTAATAGATAATATAAAAAAAAAAGTTAAAAAAGTTAGTATAACTTGTAACGCAAGCAAAGCTAGGGTAGGTTTTTNGGTTTTTTTTTTTTTTTTTTTTTGTTTTTACCTGTGTAACGGTCATTTGAAGGGCTCCTTCAATTAAAAAGAACCTCCTACCGAACAGATCAACAAGGACAAGGAAGAAAACTGTAGCGAGTGCATTCACACCGTTGGTGACAACGGTAGAGATGAGAGAAGCGTTGTTACCGCTACCCATCGTCTGGAACAAGACTGGAGCGTAGAACATGACCACATTCATTCCGGTGAACTGTTGGAAGAACTGAAGCAGCGTTCCACAAATCAATGGCGGTCTGTTTTGGCGGTTGCGGAAGAGTTCTTTGAAAGGGCTTTTGACCTTGTTCGAAGTCTCTGTGGCGCGCTTGATCTCTTGGAACTCGAGCTCAATGTCTTCAACGCCTCTGATCTTCCTCAGGACTTGCTTCCCTTTTTCTTCTTTACCGCGCTCGATGAGGCTAGCTGGAGTCTCGTGGATGAAGATGGATCCTATCAAGAGGATTAAAGCCGGAACAGCGGCACCACCGAGAGAGTATCTCCACCCATCTTTCTTCGTGGAGGTTAAGTAGTTTACGTAACTTGATGCTAGGATTCCAATGGTGATGAGAAACTGGAACATGCCGTTTAGTCCTCCTCTGAATCTAGCCGGTGCTATCTCAGAGATGAACAATGGAACGGTCTGACAAAAAAAGATTGGTTTCAAATGTTAGAAACAAAACAAACAAGATCAGACCAAAAGCTACACAAAGTCTTCAAGTTAAGATAGAAAGTATGAATGGGAATTTCAGACCTGATTACCAAAACCGATGCCGATGCCGAGAAGAATACGACCACCGATCAACATGCCGAGTTCTTGTGCAAAAAAGTTGAGGATAGCACCGGCGAGGAAGAAGGCGGAGGCAGCGATGATCACTGGTTTTCTTCCGAATCTTCTGGAGAGATAGGAAGCGCCTAAACTTGCGAAGATTCCAGCCAAGTAGAGAGAAGAAGTGAACAACTGCAAAAGCATGTCGTTGAATTTGCAGTAGTTGTTTTCGTGTACTCTATGTTTCTTCGCGTACACGTGCGGAAAAAACTTTATCAGAAAAGTATCCATACTCGTCACACCTCCTGCAAAATTTAATTACACCCTTCATTATTCATTTGATCACAAAAACAAGAGACCACCAAAAGCAGAAACTGATAAAAAAAAAAAAAAAAAAACCTGAGATTCCGATGTCATAACCAAACATGAGACCACCAACAGCAGCAATGACACAGCAGATCCATACTTGAAAAGTCAGCTTTGCAGGGAAGGAAACTTCTCCCTTTTCGATATTAACCACACCCAACGCCATTGTTATCTCTTTCTCTCTTAATTTGTTTCTAATTTGGTGTGTAACCTAAAGGTTTCGCAATGTCAAGTAGATGTGGACTTGTGATTCTTATATAGATGGGTGGAAGAGAGTTTTGGATAAACTAAGATTTTTCACATAATCTTTTTTACCGGGATTTTCTGTTTATCTATGTCATATTTTATCTGAATAAAAAAGTTTGAATAATATTTCCGATTATTACTAATGAGTAAGGTTTGAGTCGTTTGACCGAGAATCTCTAATATAAGTTTTTTTTTTCATTTCAAATTTTGTTTTGGTATCAAGATATTATAATTTTTAAACGTAGTACAAATATTCAATTGTTGATCTGACAAAAAAAAAAGTTTGGATAAATATTACCGATTATTACGGATGATTAAGATTTGATCGAGGATCTTTATTTAAGTTTTTTCTTTTCAAATTTTGTTTTGATATCAAGATATTAAAATTTTAAAAGGAATACAATATTCAATTGTTTATCTGACAAAAAAGTTTGGATAATATTACCGATTATTACTGATGACCAAGTTTGATCGAGAATCCTTTTATTTAAGTTTTTTCTTTTCAAATGTTGTTTTGATATCAAGATATTGTAATTTTTGAACGAAATACAATCTTTAATTGTTTATTTAAGGTTCAAAACATCTATTAAGTGTTAACACAATTTCATATTTTGTTAATCGTCGAGTACTACGCGGTGGACTGTAGATCGGTTCAACAATTGTTTTATTTGGTTGCTTTCTCTCCAAGCTTCTTACAATTATGTACTCTGTCTGCTGCACTTTCCTTTGTCCAAGATTCTTCATCTTGTTCCGGATAACGAAATGTCAAATCTTGCAACTTTATCGATGGGAAAACCCAAGAGCACAAATTAAAACATAAATACGATTGTTCTGGGAGATGTCTAAATTCTAGCGAAAGCCTAGTTTTTGAGGGAATCATACATAGTCCACTTATTGTTTGCAAATTTTCAAATTATTCCAATCAGATCAAGTTTGGCTCTAATACAAAATTTTCACAGGCTTTGGTAAAATCTAACTTTATAACTCAATTTTCCTCCCTCAAACATAAAACTCAAAAACTAGTCATTTATTGAACCGAATATTTAGAAGACGAAATTGCCCTCTTCTAAATTTGTGTTCATCTTAGTTGTGTTCATCTTAGCTGTGTTCATCTTAGACCTCAACAACAACAACCTGCTAACTTTCTTGATCTTAGTTGTGTTCATCTTAGACCTCAACAAAAACTTTCTAAATTTGTGTACTATGTTCTATCTTTAAAGGTATACTAACAAGAAGTATGTCAAGGACAATGTTTTGGACTTCCACCCAACCAAAATGATTGGTTCCAGCAAGCTCATCACGATAATAACATATTCCATTACAAACGTCTAACAATATCTTTGTAGCTCGGTAAGCACCCAACGCAAAATGGCAAGTGTTTTTTTGTTGAGTCAGCTGCTGGGGTAAAGCAAGACATTTCTTACACTGCATGCCTCAAAAATTGTCTCATGGAGAAATACCATACACTCGCTAAAACTGTAAGTCATAAAATAAATCCTCGAGCAATCCCTGTACAATTTCCGGTTAACTAATTTGGCGCCCGGCGCAATTTTTTTAACATAGTTATAACTATATTCCTTTTGCCATCCTTCTTTTTTTCCTCAGCTACCAATGAAAATGTTCTTTTATTATCATTAAATAAATGCGTGAATCATAATCATTAATTTATACTTCTATATATACACTGCCATAATTCCTATATAATACTCGGCCATAATGCAACATACATATAAAAAAACAATGCAAATTTTCAAAAGTTTGTATCTTTCAAAAAACAAGCAGATCTTATTAGCAAACGTGTAAACTAGTTCTTGCAGCTACATTAGCATTTGATCCTAGCAACCAATATGATGTTGATCCTCTTTGTCGATTATCTCATGAAAAATCCACAAAAGAAGAAGCTCCAATTGTTTTTAAGTCCGGAGTAGAATCTGAAGAATGGTGTCGGGTGTTAAACAAAGAGACAATGGCATCTGAAGTAGAATCTTCTTCTATAGCTTCCTCACCTACCTCAGACTGTCCCTGTTTTAGAGAACACACTTCATATTTTTGTAAAAAGAGGACATTTCAATTCAAAAAAGTACAGAAAAGCCATTGAAACTGACCTCTGTTTCTAAAATGTTCCTACTATAACCACCTAATTGATTCTCAGGAGTATCCGGCTCTGGAATTACAACTCTCAGTTCCAAATCCTCAGAGGCCATAGTATAAGTCCCGTCTAAAGGTGACGACATGTCTGGTAACACTGATGTTGGGGAAGTAGCAGATGCATCCGATGCCACTTGATTAACATTTGAAGCTTCAGGTTCCGCAGTCTCTTGTCCTGATTCGCCTCCATCATTTCTCCTAACATGCTCTTCGAGTTCTTGATTGGTTCTTCTCTCAGAGGGCTCTTCAGGTTCATCAGAGACATAACTCATCTTCATCTCATCCACCGAGTTTTGGAGAAGATCCTGTGACTCCTGCCAAAACATTGCAAACAATATTATGAAAATTCAACATTATGAGAAACAGAAACAATCGTGTTTCGTTAAACTTGACAAGAACTATATTACCTCTTCTCTTTCCAAAGCCTCTTTGGATATATGCAATCCTCTGTCTGAATTTTCCATTAGAGAGTGAATGGATGATCTCTCCTCTTCCTCTGATCTTCCGTTGACATCTGTACCATCAGACAGACACTCAAACTGTTTCGCTGCATCAGTTTCAGAAGAAAGTAAAGAACTCGTTTCATTAAAATCTTGATCAAATTTCTTCACCGGTAACATTTGAGAATCTGCAGTTTTATTCACAATGCTCTTCTGTTTAGCCTCATTTCCCTCACCACTAAATCCTGTTTCCTTTCCGGTGTCTGATGATTTCTCGTCTTCAGAAGAATTATTCCCATCAACTGTAGTGGGAGGTGATCCGATTTCAGAGAACTCAACTTGAAGATCAGATTCCACGGATTGTGTCACCTTGTGACCCTTTTTATTCGTGCTGTAACCAAAATGTTCCATGTATATTTGCCTTTCGGCTGCTAACGAACTCGAAAGCGAACCACTGTTTCTAGGAACTACACCCACTAGAGAGTTTCCAACACGATGATCACCATTTTGTTTCCCGAGAGTTCCAGAAGACTCTGCTTGATTTGAGACTATTGAATTCATTTCCGTTTCTCCAGGAGAAGGCAATGAGTTTGAATCACTCACAACGGTCTCTGTCTCCATAGTATCACTTGCTTCTGCTCTGGTTAGAGGCGGTTTCTCCTCAACCAAACGATCATTGCAAACTGTACCTTGTTGTGGTGTAGGCCAACTATCAACAGACCTTTTCGATTCGGATGGAAAGATTCTGCGACTAAAGCTCTCATTAGGGTTGGGTGAAGAGAACTCTTGCTGGAAAGTATCCCCTGAGAGGTTAGGCTTCTCCTCTTGTGGATCATAAGGAATATCAAATGGGTTTTTTGTTGGTAATAACACAGAAGGTGCAGATTCAGGCATTTGAATTCCATCAACCATATAGTTTTCTTCATCCAAACCGAAATAGTTCCTTCCAACACATATACAAGGAACTTCCATATCCATTAGGCTTCTCTCAGCCGTCAATGTCCTCGTTCTTCTTCTAGTAATCATATGCTCTAATCTCTTGTTACGTTCAATATCAGAGTTTCCTAGATCCATCAGATTCTTCTGATCATCCTCGGTCCAGGCTAATACCTTTTTGTCTTCACGGATAGTTTCTTGTTCGCCTTCTGATGACGATGATGATGAACACTCAACTTCGGTTTCGCCACCACCGCTCGTTAGCATCTCCGACGGGTCAACGACAGAAACGTTTCCGGCGGTTGAATGAGTTTCTTCATCAAAGCAGAATTCTTCCGACACAAGAAAGGCTCTGTCTTTGTGAGATTTTCTGGCGTTTTTGGGGAATTCGCCGTAGAGAGTTGTCAAAATGACTTTGTCTCTCTCATCTTCGCTAGCTTGACCAGAGTCCCAATCTTTCCCAACCTCCTCAACTTTCCTTCTGGCATTTCGTCGAACACTTCGTTGGTGTTTTAAGTCAGCCTTCGTTGTTGTTGTTGTTCCTCTCTCAGTCTCAGACCCCTTGTGGGAAAACGGTGATGCTAGTCCATTCAAAGGCTTGGAATTTAGATGATTCCGAAGATAAAACGCAGAAAATGCGATGACCGGAGAAGAGCAGAGCATGAAATAGAAAAGCCGAGGAAGAAAAGTGTACAAGAGGAAGATGATCGTAGAAACACCAGAAACGACTGGGTATTTTCTTACGCACGTATAAACAGAGTTCGTGGAGATTCTGAGAATTTTCCACAAGAGAGTTCCTACGTCTTTGGCATCAACTCCCATTTTTTAATCAGCCTTGAATCTCAGAACAATTGAGATAATCCAAATCATTCAATGGCGGTTCAGGGTTTTCAAACTAATTGAAAGAGGAAAGAGCATTTCAAAATGGATTTTTTTTTTTTTTATTATTCAAACGGAAAATTGAAAGGTTAATGGAAGAAGCGAAAATCGAGAAGAGAAGAGAGGTCAAGTTTACATTTGAAACAATGCCAATCCACAACCATTCCCTTTTTTTTTTTTTTTTTAAACTTAAGTTTTTTTCTAGATTTGAAAACGGAGGGAGTGAACAGAATAAACGGTTGCTTCCCATTTATGGAGAAGTCATAATTCAGCTGTGTAATCCTGTAACAAATCCTGAACGTAGCTTTGAAGTGGGACCCATTTATATTTGATTGGACGGCTCACAGTTTCCTCCAGTTTTATTTGAGCGTGTCTTCTACAGTGCAAATGAATGACGGAACTTCGTGCCGTTTCATAGCCACGTCACTAAAACCAGTGCCGTTTTTCGACTCCTTCGTCTCTTGTAAACAATCACCCGATCACTTACTTCTAAACACAACCCACAAGGAAGAGTAAAGAAAGGTTCAGACTTTGTCATGGTGTCTTCTGAGAAGGCTCTTAGAGAGAAAGGAGTCAAAATATAGAGTTTTCAGTCGCCTACAACTAAAAAGAAGAAGAGAGTTTTGGACTTTGGTTGTGCTCGCAACAGCTTTACTGGAAAATTGTAGACTTATGAGATTTTTGCTGGAAAACAGTAAACCAATGCACTTGTATATATGAGATGACTCCCTCCAACGGTTAATTTGTTTTCATGGTGTCTAATTTCACTCTTTTTGAATTCCTACTTCGTTGAGAGTTGGACACATAAATCAGTACGAGAAAGAAATTGGAGATGATTTGAAAAATCTCTACATTTAAATACACATTTCTCTTGGTGCTACAAAAAGGAAAGAGAAGGTGAAACTCATAAGCCATTCTTGAAAAGACTGGATCTGCTTCATTCTGCAGCTTCCTCTGACCCTTGATAACACAAAAACAATGTGGAAACGTTTCCATATTAACACACATCATCTATAAATCAAAATCTCTCTCCTTTAATTAAGATTTCAATTTCAAGCAAACAGCAAAGATCAAGCAAAATAAACCTTAAATCTCGACCAAAACTAGTTCCGTTCAAGGACAAGGGGATACTCGAGAAGGAGACGGTTCAAAATGCTAACCTTCAGTGGAATCTTCATCATCATCCTCCTCTTCAGTCTCTACCGCATCAACACCGTACCTCGCATTCAGGAACTCCACCGCCGCAGGAGTCAGCACCAGCTTATCAGAATTCAAAATGTCGAACAGATTCAGCGTCCTCGGCGTCAGCATCCTCAGCGTTCCAATGTTCCTGCTCGATTTCGCAACGTTCTCTTCCACATCTATCATCAAGAACATGGCTTTCTCCTTCGGATCCAAACCCCACCTCTTCATCGCAGCTAAAAAGTCTTTCGTCTTCGGCTTCTCGAACTTATCCCCGAATTCCTCCACCACTATCGCACCTTCCGAAGTCGCCGCGCTCGAAATCGCCGTCGATATCGCCAGCCTCTTCTCCTTCCTGTTGATTTTGATCGACCAGTCCCTCGGTTTTGGCCCGAACACCACACCTCCGCCGGGACGCAGCGGCGTTCTCTGAGATCCACGCCTCGCGTTACCGGTTTTCTTCTGCGCGTAAGGTTTAATTCCACCACCGCGAACTTCACCTCGAGTCAGCGTCGACGCCGTCCCACGCCGCTTGTTCTGCAAATCCGTCACGATGGCGCGGTGCACGACGGCACGCGCTGTATCCTCCGGCGCAGTTTTGAGGTCCAGATATGTCTCCCCAACCTTCTCTCCCTCGAATGAGATGATCGGCAAAGTCGCTAGCTGGGATGCGACGGAGAGCGGCTTCGATTCTCTGCCGGAGCCGAATTTCGAGACGGAAATGTAGGTTTTAGGGATTTGGTGAGAAGAAGACAAGAAGAGAGAAGATGAGAAGAAAGATAGTGAATTTGGCGCTGTTGCAGAGGAAGCCATTGCTCACTGACCAATCACAACGAAGAAGAGGAAGAAGAAGAACACTGAAAGGGGTTATCCACTCCTATATCTTGTGCTTGGTTTACTGGTGAGAATTTGGGCTTCTGTTTGGACACAAGGATATAAATATTCGGGTCATAAATAACTCCAGCTGTCTCTGCTAAGAAAATGTCAAAAGCCTCTTTACAAGCCCAACGGGTTTAAGAAAGACAAAAACTTTGTAATGAACGACGATTGAAACTTTCATACCATTATCTAGACTAGATACGAGCGCACGTTAGTTAAGGCCACCGCGTTAAACCGCCGCTAGACTTAAAAGCGCACCGTATCATGGCCTCCTCGGAGCCGCTAGACTTGGTCGTTACCGTCGTCTCTGCCAAGCACCTGAAGAATGTCAATTGGCGTAGCGGAGACTTGAAACCCTACGTTGTTCTGTACCTTGATCCTGACCATCGCGTCTCTACCCGCTCCGACGATTCCACGAAACCAGTGTGGAACGAGGGGATCACTCTTCCTCTCACCCGATCCGTCCATGAATCGGTCCTCAACATCGAGATTCTTCATTCCAGTTCTTCGGATCTAGCAAAAACCCTCGTCGGATCGGTTAGATTTCCTCTGGCTCGCTTAATTGACTCGGACGGTGCGAAGATTCCCGAATTGATCAACTCGCTCGAGCTGGTCCGTCCGTCGGGTCGATCGCAGGGGAAGATACGCTTGAAGCTCGCGATCAACGAGCGACCGATCCCTCCGCCGCATCATCCTCCTCCTCCTCCGCCTCCGCGTCCTCAATCTCAACCACAGGATTACTATTCTGCCCCTCAAGCAAACCATTATTACTCGCCGTCTCCTCCTCCACCTCCGATCAGTACCCTGCCTCCTCTGCGCGATTACAGGGAATTCTCTCCGTCTCCTTATCCATTCACCGATCACTACTATTCCGGATTCTATTACGCCCCTCCTCCTCCACCACGCTCGATGTACGATCGTGCCTCCAATTACGGTATGCCAAGTGGCCCGTCTGCTCCCGCCGATGCCTTCTCACCCATTGATCACAAGCCGCCTCCTTTAGCTCCTCGGTTTCCCAATTACGCTCCACCGCCTAGTGGGCCATCAGCTCCCGTCGATGCCTTTCCGGTGAACGAGTACAAGCCACAGACTCCTCCTGCAGGCTCGCGATTGTCCAGCTACGGAGTGCCAAGTGGCCCATCAGCGCCAGTCGATTACTCTCCTTATGATCACAGGCAGTTGCAGAAGACGATGGGTGGATTGAGCTTGGAGGAAGAGAGAGCTGTTGCAGAGAGGTCTGAGAGCGACTTCGGAGCTAGGCCTAGCTACAGCTACGGTCGCGATTATCGCCGTGAATGTTAAACGAGGATATGGAAAAAAGTTGTGGAATTTCATAAGTGCGTGGCGTTTATAAGGATTTGCTGTCATCAGATTTTACATTCCATGTTGGTGTTTATAGATTACTAAGAAATGCCTAAAAATATGAATATGTCTATATATATATATGTGTTTTCTCTCGTTTCGGAATTGATTGTTTGCTTCTTCCTCGTTATTCGGTTTCTGCATGCGTCTGAATAACAAGAGGTACAGAAGGTGTCACCCCTTTTGTACCTTTGTACATGTTTCTAAAACATCTCTAATTTCTTCTCTTCTTTCAACCTCTTGCAATGTTTCTTTCAACTTCTTGAATCAGGCTATTGGGTTCTTAGGGTTAATGAATCCTTTCTCTGTTGATTACTGTTTGAACCATGCTCAGATTAAGAATGTTAGTATGCTCTGCCTCAGACATGAACCGTCCTATATCATCTGGATCCTATCCCTGTTTGGTGACACCAATTTGTGAGTTTTACTTTCTTAGTCTTTTGTACAGCATCATCAACTAAATGTAGTAGCTAAATGTTTGGAATATCTCTCTTGTGAGTTGTGTAATATCGGAAACAGTGATCTCCTTGCTTCAAAGTAATGTAATTCACTAGGGGATATGGTTGGATTGCTGTCTCTGATTAGTTGATTCGTGTGCATCACACTACAGAAAAGATGTCTTTCCCTCATCTTTTTGGGTAAAATGTTATGTGTACGGTTGGTGCTAAATCTATTCTGCTTTTGTTTTTGGGATGTGACACAGAGATTTTGCTATTGCATTCTTTTTCCCTTTTGGCATTTTTGAAACCTGCCATATATGTCAGTCAATCTCAGGCCATTAGCATCAAACCACTGACTGTATCATACAGGAATTATTGGTCTGATCTCAATGGAATGTTCTCTCGTGTAAATCTGATCTCCTATTTATGTCCTGACATTCCCTGGTTATTTTATGCTTTCTCATATTCTTGTGTGCCCACCCTTAACTTGTTTTTTTTCTCTCCTTTTTTCCTCTCTCTATTTTTATAGCCTCAAGACTCATGGAAAGGAATCTGCCATCCATAAAGGTAAGACTATATTGACCTCTCCTGGAGTCAAAAACAAATAGTTCTGATGCACACATGAGTGATCATCAAAAAAAGAATGATACCAAATGGTTGTTGCTTCATAAAAAAGAGCCTCCTTCTTCTCTTAAACAAAGGTTTAAGCTCTCTGTGGACCTTAAAGAAAGAAAGAAAAAAATTAAACCTAGTCTTCTCTTTTTGCTCTTGCCCATAACTCTCTTTTTATAGGATCGAAAAGCAACACTTTTTCTTACTTATTTATGTGTTTATGTCTCGAGTGCTTAATCATTGCCTAAGCGTAATGATGTTACGAATACATCTAATCATGTCTTTTCCCGTCTTTGCTTGAAATAACAGCCCACTTGTTCTCAGCATCAGTCCCTTATATATCTCTCAATATCCTCATATTGTTTCCATAAACCTCTCTCACTTTCTCTTGTTATGTCAGCTACCGGAGCAAAACGGTCCAGCACAAACACTAGGCCGGTTCAGAGAGATGCTTCGACTAAGCAAACCGCTATCAAGGGGCCTTATGGTAAGAGCCCGGGATGCACTACGAGCTGCGGATTAAGGTTACCGAGGAAAACAGAAGTCACAGCAGCAAAATTGATCAAGCATATTGGCTGTAAATTTGCTAAAGGTTTGCGTCTGGTGGTGATGAGGAAGAAGAGAAAAGCTCCTCCACCAACGAAGGTTTCTTCTTCCTCTGGTAGATCTCAGCCGTCGTCGATCATCCCTATAAGCAACGACAGTCATAGATCAGAGGCCATAGAAGACTGCATACAGTTTATCAACTCCTCATCCTCCTTCACCAGATCAAACTCTACTTCTTAAGTTTCATCTTGTCTTGGTTTGCTCATTGTCTATTTGCGTATTTGTGAGAAGTACGTTACATGTAATGTCTAATAAGTCTAAATGTGACTTCTTGTTACTGTAAATATGTATGCTTTACATCAGTTCTCAATTACCTTCTGCTCTTACTCGATTTACAACATAAATTAGGTTGGTTATCAGTTTTTCCATTTTCCTCTTCAAATGCTCTGTCTACAGTATACTATACTCTATAGATTTTGGTATTCGTATTTGTTCATGATTCGTCATAATAACATTATTGTAATTGTATCGCACCTTCAGTGAACGAGACACCACCCGAAAGTATATCATGTGTGCGCGTGTGATAATTAATAACTACATAGGCCTTAAATGACTTGTCCCTTTATGTAGTCTTTATTACCTAATTCTATCGTAACTTTTTATAAGAAACGATTTCAAATTTAGGACGTGCTCGATTAGTTATACAATAAATACATAGTCTACTAAAAGTCGAAATTCCCACTAGTCGTCTATTTAAATAATAGATCCATTTATTAATGTTGATCCACTAAAATTCTCTATCTGAAAATCTTATACTATCAATCAAAAATCTAATCAATTACTAGCCTGAGACGAGAAATATGTCGGCAAGTGTGCCATAAAATGAATCTTGACCGTCGAGTTCAGATTAACTAACAGCTTCGAAAAAATGGTGCATTTACTGTAGTAACAAGTGTGATCAAGTGATCAGTACAACACAATTATAAGTTTTGTTTAGCGACTTTGCTCCGGAGCTAAAGCCCAAACCTTAAAACTCTTAAAGCCCAAGCCCAGATTTAGAAACCCGAATCGCCACAGCCACCGGCAATCTTCCCGCCAGGAAATCAGCCATGGATTCCGGCGTAGCCTCAAGCCTAACTTTAGTTCTTCACATCCCATTCCGTTATAAAAATATAATTATTCTTTCCCCAGATTTCAAGAATAAAATTGGAAGCTGGAGATTTGAACATGGACGGTTACTCTCTCTCTGCCTCGGTAATCTCGCTCAGATCCTCCCACGTTCTTATTCGCCTGTTTACGCTTTGCGTGTTACCTAAAAAGTTCATTACCTCCATCTTCGCCGGTTTTTCTCTTCACAAAAGCGGTGATCATCTGATTCGATCGTACCCTCCAATCGCATTTACGCCGCCGCATTTCGCGGGATTTCCGAGCTGATAAAGCGTAATCCTCTTCCTTACTCTTCTTCTCACTCGTATCTTCGTTTCCACGGATTCAGGAGACAACTTTTCTCCGATTCTTCAACAACAGGTACCAAACTATAAACTTGTACTGTGTCTCTACTTTTTGCTTGTAGCGTAAATGCGTAATTTCAATTCGGAAAAAAAAATAGATGTTTGTCTCTTACGATCATCGATTCGTCTGATGTGAAATTTGAGGATTTTGGGTCTGCAGGCACAAGATATGGCTGCTGCGAAGCTTGAAGCGGTTGTTTGCCATGAACCTGAGCTGAATCCTTTCGGTGACAATGGTGGAAAAAGTGTCGTCTATCAACTTCTCGATCAAATCCACAACAATGTTGACAAGAGCTCCGAACGTAGAGGCTTAAGTGAAAGGTAATATACACATACACATGCTTAGGCTTGGTCGTTTTCTTCGGCTTGTTCAGGTTAATGGTCTAAGGAAAATTACTTGATTCTCGCTGAAAGGTTTCTGAGATGGAGACGGAGATATCTTCCGGTTGATGGAGACAACAGGCGTGACCACGGTTCACTGAAACAGTCAGGACCACTTGTGTCTGGAACAGCTTACTGCATCTCTTCCTGCAGCATGATCATTATGAACAAAATCGTTCTCTCCACCTATAACTTCAACGCAGGAATCTCTTTGATGTTATATCAAGTATGACATTTTAAACCCCATAAAACTTGATATTCCTTGGCTTTGCGATGATTTGACAAACTTGATACTTTTATTTTCAGAACTTAATCAGCTGTTTGGTGGTAGCTGTACTAGATATCTCTGGAGTGGTTTCAGTGGAAAGATTTAACTGGAAGTTGATCAGAGTGTGGATGCCTGTCAATGTTATCTTTGTTGGCATGCTGGTCTCGGGGATGTACAGGTACGTAAAAAGGTTTCAACATCATTCAGTCAGTGTAGATACGACTTAATTGATGAAAGAATGTGTGGTGGTACGTACTTTGAGACTAATGCAACATTGCATTTATATTTTCAGTTTGAAATACATTAACGTCGCTATGGTGACTATTCTGAAGAACGCAACGAATATAATTACGGCGATAGGGGAATTATACATGTTCCGCAAAAGGCAGAACAACAAGGTTTGGGCTGCAATGTTCATGATGGTGAGTTCAACTGCACATTTTAAATAAGATTAGACAAGATATTAGCATCTAGTTAGCTTCTGCATCAATCCCTCTCTGATATCAACTGTGAGTTTGCAATATAGATCATCTCTGCAATCAGCGGAGGCATCACGGATCTCACTTTCAACGCAGTGGGGTACACGTGGCAGGCTGCCAACTGTATTCTAACCGCAAGTTATTCAGTAAGTTTGTGCTTTTGAAACCAGTAATCTTGATGCATCTCTCTCTCTCTCTCTCTCTCTCTCTCTCTCTCTCTCATGCTCTCCATAATGATGATTTTCCAAATCTTTGTCACAGCTTACTCTGCGTCGAGTGATGGACAAAGCAAAACAGTCAACAAAATCTGGGTCCCTTAATGAGGTGTCAATGGTGCTTCTGAATAATCTCTTGTCAATACCTTTTGGCATCATCTTGATCATCTTACTGGGTGAATGGAGATACGTAATAAGCACGTAAGGACTACTAAACAGAGCGACACTTATCCACATAATTTATATCTTGTGATTTTCTACTTAGTTATATACTTTGCTGCTTATTTAGCTCACTTAAAAATATCTGGATCCACCACTGATTTTTTCCTAATCAAGTTCTTGTCTAGGCTTTACGTTTCCAACTTCTACATTTGTTTTCTTGTTCAAAAAGTTACAAACAGTACAGTTTTTTAGATATTTGCTTAAAAAAAGAAGTAGAAGTCAGGGGAATTAACCGTCGCGGATGAAAAAGAGTTGATCAATTTTGAAGCTAAAATGTTTTACATGGGTTTAATTAACTCTGTTTCTGGCAGGGATGTAACAAAAGATGCAATGTTTTGGGTAGTTGCAACGGGAAGCGGCTTCCTAGGTCTGGCCATTAGCTTTACTTCCATGTGGTTCTTGCATCAAACCGGACCCACAACATACAGGTAGGTATCTCTTTCCGACCACTAAACATTTCCTTTCATTTGTAACTGAGGTCAACGTTCAAGATCTTCTTTCTATTGTGTGGCAGTCTGGTGGGTTCACTAAACAAGGTTCCAATATCACTTTCCGGTCTTGTACTCTTCGATGTCCCTCTCAGTCTCCCAAATTTGTTCAGCATACTTTTTGGTAAGTAACACGGACTTGTGCAGATACAAAGCACGACCGATGACCGGTCCTGGTTATATGCTCTCTTTCTTTCTTTTTTCATGAGTTAAAATGTGTTTATGATTTGGTGTATAATGTACTTCGGTTTTGCAGGTTTATTTGCCGGAGTGTTCTTTGCCAGAGCTAAAATGTCATAAGCGTATTTTCAAGCCAGGAGCTCAGAGGCTGAAGACAAATAAACACAAGATTTAGGGATTCACGATTAGTATAAGATATGAAGTTAATATTAGATTCTTTGGAAATTTCAATATACCTCAAGTCCAATTACGCGCCATGAAAGGGGCGGGAGAGAGAGGCTTTTATCGTTTATTCAGTTTGGAGAGTTTATTATGGTGCCCACAAGGGTTGGTTATTCACAGTAGTTTCTTCGTATGTATATAACAAAAACACACATAAAGAGATCGAGATTTATACAACATATAAATTCTACAATCGCTGTTTTCGTATTCAATACAGCATTGTTAATTTAAAACTTGATGAGAGAGATAATTTAACAAGAAAACTTGATTTTATTAAAATAGTTCTAAGAAGGGCACATATTCTTATTATATAAAGATTAACGCAAATGTAAGAGCAAAGAATTACATGCCCATTCCTTTCACTTAACTCCAATTTTCGTCTATATCTTCTTCTTCTTCTTCTTCTGACGGCCACTCCCTTTCCAAATCTTCTTCTTCGTATGTCTTCAATGGATCACAGTTACTAATTTGCTTGAGTAGCTTTGCATCGTTGATATTAAGATCCTCTACATCGTTCACAAAGGTGTAAACTCTTCCTTTTTCAAAGTCTTCATTGTTAGCTCCAAAACCTTTGACTTCAACACTCTGGAGAGTGTTACTTTCAGGATTGAAGTAGAAAACATAAAACGGTTGTTTACATGTATAACGAGTCATCGACAAAACAATTTCACCCTTAGCAGTCACTCCGACGACAGCTACAGAAACATAAGAGCCATTATCAAAGAAGAAGTTATCATCCCACAAAGTGTAGGCATATTTGGACCATTCTTGTTTCTCGGAATCCTCGAGAACCCACACACGCAACCCAATGGCATTACCATCGACTTTATCCTTCCAACGAACGTTATTATCCTCCCAGTAAACCACACCTAATTTACCATTATAGTTTATCAATCGACAAAAGCCTTCCGGGTAAATAAACTCGAATTTCTCAGACCTAACATCAAAGCAAACTATCACAAATTTCTTATCCATCTCATCCTCACCTAAGTAATACAAAACCAAATTGATGCATACTCCTTCACTCACAATCTCATGTCTTAAGGAACACTTTATCGTTTTCCACCTCATTTCTGCACTACCTAGCGTCATAATTTATGACGACCAGGACCAGATGGATAAGCCATGAACAATACCTTGAATTGCTTGTCAATCGGATCAAACCCGAAAAAGCTATCGGCCTCTCTGTACCTTCTCAGATAAGGTAAGGTGGCATAGTGTCTGGTTTCAGGGTTACATATCGATACATAAATTAAAAATACAAGAAACTAGGTTCGACACAAACCTAAAAAGTAAAAAGTCCCAAGAAGCATGGGATTTTAAAAAATCAACTAACGAGCATCGAAAAACATAGATATGGTTTAAAGTTACATAATAAAAAAAAAAAAAGGAATAATGCTTCTTTCCAGAATTGTTTATACATGAAATAATTGCACACGGACTCGCATATCTTCTTGTACCTATGTACTTGTCTCTTGGCGTTAGTTCTACTCACTTTGAAACACCAAATAACAAACTGAAAAAAAAAAAAAACTCTTGATTTTGACTTTGTTGATCTCTGTGGCTTGTGTTCCGGAGGTTTTAGATGAGAGAAAAGTAAAGTAAACCTTTGGTTGGTCATGTAGACAGTAACATTGAAATTCTCAGCGATTTTGATAAGTCATGAGAGCATCTGAGCTAGCTTTTGCTGGAAGACGTCATCGAAGAGCTTCTTCAGGAAAACTCAAAAGTCAAAACCTCTTTTAAAGCATTAGAGAGACTGAGAGAGTTAACTACATGACCAAAGTAATATAATATGAGTAGAGAAATGTACATATGGGATGATGAAAGTAGAATAATATAATGTGATTAGAGAAAAGAAAAGAATATTATAACGAGTTCACGTTAGGATGAATAGATCTGCGTTTATCCCGAAGCTTATTATGGACACAAGGAGACACACAAACAAATCTCAACGAAAAAGACGATAGTTGATAATGAATGATAAAAAAGGAAAGGGAGACGTGTCCCTCTTTTGGGGGTTCACATTCACACGATCCAATGTGTTGTAATATCTAAAGAAACGTGGTATCGATAAGTGTTTTTGGTTTCTTACAAAATCTACACATATTTTCCTGATGCCCACCTCTTTTTGCTGTTTTTTAATGCATTCTATACATTTTTTTCCATCGACAATTAGCAATATATATGCATACATATAAGATAACTAGATTAGGTCCCGCGTATACGCGGGATTTATAATTTAGTATTTTACATTTTGAAGAAAAAATATATAAAAAAAAAACAAAACCTCATAACTTTTAAAATAAGCAAAATTAGAAAACTGCATCATTATAAATCAAATTTTTCTTTTTTAATATATACATTTTCCTAAATTCAATAACTAAATCAGAGTTATTATTTAAATAATAAAAATTAGTTGAAGATCATGTTGAGAAACAAATTGTTTATCGATTCATCTTAACCACAACGCTTGTCATAAGCAGAACCATATTTTTATCATATATCACACTATAACATTTTTATTTTTATTTTTCTTTAAAGATAAATTTATTTATAATAATTTTTTAATTTTTTTCCTAAAGTTGATTGTTCTTTATTCTTATTTTTATTTTCAAGATAATGTCACATTTTCTTTCCTTTTTCCATAAGAATTAACCTTTTTTCTTTATTTTTTTTTCTTTAAGGATTAACCTTTTTATAATTATTTCATTTTTCTTATTGTTGGTTGTTCTTTTTCTGATTTTTTATTTTCACGCAAATATTACTTTTTTCCTTTTTCTATAAGAATTAACATTTTTAATTAAATTTTTTTCTGATGTTCATTGTTATTTCTTATGATTTTTTCCTTCTTTTTACTTTTTTTTTTTTCCTTTTTCGGTAAGGATTACCTTTTATTTGTCTTTATATCTATTTTAATTATTATTTTTAATTAGCAAATTTAATCAATTTCTTTAGTGACACATGTCACGATCTTAATACGTTCAAAATTAATAATCATATGTCGCGATCTTATGAATTATAAAAATCCTATGTGTCGCACGTCGCGCGTATCCAGCTTTATATAATAAGATAATGGTTCAAGTACATGAGAAACGTTGGTCCAAACTTTATAAAACTAAAACCAAACAAGTACTATTGATTCTTTTTTTGTTTGTTAAATAAATAAGAGTTGATTCAAATTAATAGTATTGTTGCGAAGATGAATAAATGGCCTCTTAAGTTGGATTAAACTTCCACTACAGCGTAAAAAATGTCATCTTTTTGGAATCTGTCAACAGACGAGAAACTGACTGACGCATGGTTTGTTCACGTAAAGAACAAGTCCGTGACGGTATGGAGTAACCCACCTAGAAATAATAAAATTTGGAAAAACCAAAATTTGAAAATATGTACGAACATATAAACAAAAGTTACAAATGTACATAGACAATTGTTATATATGGCTATTTTTCTAGGTAATGTTCTGTTGTGGTGGAGCATCGAGAGGGAAACACGTGTCATCACCACCAGTGTTCCAAAGGAAATGTGCGTAGTTCGCAGAGTAGAAGGAGTTTGTTGGATCGGCAGAGATTGCTTCTAAAAACGTTTCCTCTGCTTTCCAGATATCGTTTCTTGCTTTCCACAGGAACGTGGCGTATTTATTTAGCGCCTCTGCGTCCGCTGGCTCTGCCTTTGTTGCTCTCTTGAAATACTTTTCCGCTCTGTTTTAGGACCAAAAAGAGAAGAAGAAGCCACGTTAGAATGAGATAAATATCCAGCAGAATTGTGGTTTTGATCATTAGAGTAGAGATAAGATCTAAATTTGAATAAGGCCAAAAGTGGTAAGTGGGAACGTAAGCGAATTGGGTTCTTGTTACAGAATGTGACATATGTATCAAATGAAAATTCTCTAAAATGGAACCTTTAGTCATAGACATAGCTCAAATGTCAAAGTACTGTCTGCCTGTCTGGAGACCCTATCACCAAAAATATCTATTGGTTTTAACTAGTGTCTAGCGATTTATTACCTAACAACACTAATGGCTTTGAAACCAATGCAAAAACATGGGCTGCATCGTTTTAGTGATACCAAGAAAGACTATCTGTTCACATGATGATCATCTCCAAGATTTTTATAATTTGGTGTCCAACCCAAAAAGACTCGAGCTAAAATACAAAAACTTTGGGAAAGAAAACAAGAGTGGCATCATTTTATTTTATTCCCTATTTTATTCTGAAATTTGGAGATGTAGATATTCATCTACTAGTTGGCTTCTTTCTCTGAAGTGGCAATGAGAACTGGTTCACTCAATCTAACTCCAAACCAAGTCTAACCACGGTCTAATAAAATACGAAATCTAAGATAAAATGTAGGTTTTTTTTTTTGCCAACAGATAAAATGTAGTTTAAATCGCGTGATTAATATATAATATATGATGGTCAAATGTGAATTACCTGTCGTAATCATGGATGATTAGGTATAGAAACTGAGCGTAATTAGCAAGGAGAAGAACGTTATCGGGCTGCTGAGACAATCCCGTTTGGTAGAGAAGCTCCGTCTTGAAGTAATCCATGGACTCCTCTGCTTCTAATCGAGCCTCCACCGGAGACACCATCTGCTTCATCGTCTCGTGATCCAACGCCTCCATTTTCTCCGATTCCTCCACGATCGATTTCCACAGTCTAATCTCTTCTTGCCCAGACACAGACGCCTCCGAATCCGCGGTTGTTGCACTTGCACCGAGAGATGACGATGGTATTCTGAAATGATCAGATCCATCGCCGTCTGTTCCGCTTTGCACCGGCGGGATGTTGTTGTTCCCGCCGCTGCCACCACCGCCGACGAAAGATGTCTTCCCGTTGGGAGAAGAAACAGAGAACGTCTGAACCATCGAGGAATCGAATTTATCCTGTGTTTCGCTCTGATCCGTCGCCTCGAAGATGAAAGAGACGGTGGCTGCTGGAGGATGAGGCGTTGCGACGGCGGAGTTGCTGCCGATAGAGTAAACCGTGAAATTGGCGAGGAGGATCATAACAGAGACCATCAACGTCGGAGTCGCGGAGAAAACTTGTTGGAACAACCAAACGAACGACGCGTGCATCTCTTTTCTCACGCGAAGCAGAATTCCTTGCAAATCCTCGAAGAGGAGAAGCTCTCTCATGTGCAGTGCGAAGCTCTGAAGCTCTCGAATCATAAACACCATCGACGAGAAGGCTTTCTTCACAGAGCAAGTCGCGGATTCGCCGACTTGTTTGACTCCTTGCTCCATTTGTAGCTTTCTCTTTATGATCCGAAGCGAGAGAGGGAGGTCGACGCTGTTAGCTTTCCTCTCGATGTTGGACATTTGCACCATCTCCGGCCATGGAGGTTCCATTGAATCTGACCTTGACCTTGAATTGGATTTGTCGACACTGAAATGATGACTTCCTACGGTGTCGATCGATCGATGGTCAATTGAATCGTGGATAACTCTCACCGGCTCCGAATCATTAGTTGTCTCATCCGATTCGTCGGAGAGTTGGAATTTGAGAGCGAGCTGTTTCGCAAACTCTTCCTCGGAAAACGGATCCACGTTCGCGCTGAAAGCTCTGCGAATCAGCTGAGTTTTAGTACTTGGTCTCGATGATTCCCAGAGCTCGCAAGACTTGGACTGCCGGAGATTCGTCCCGAAGAGAGGAGAACAAGGGTTGAGCCTCTGGCTCTGCACCACCGAGCGACACGACACAGAACGTCCGTCATTTCCGATGCTCCGTCGTTTCGAAGCTAGGGTTTGAGAAAGGGAAGAGGAATGATGAAGTGTGGGATGAGCCACCCATTGATGGAAGGTGGAGGTTGTTGCTACTTTCACGCCCATTTTTGAATCCTGATTTTTATTGTTTTTAGCTACAAAAAAAACAGAAAAAAAACTGGAGGGCTAGTTTCGCCTAGAATGCTTTCTCCTCAAGCTTTCCTGCAAATAAAGAAGATGAATCCAGTGAGTCAAACAAAATGAATCTCACTTTTCGTTTTTGTAGCTTCTCGTAGATCCTCTTGTGGGAAAAGTCAAAATAATGGAGCAAAAGTTCTTAAATCCATGCACACTCTCACGGGAATGAATCATTGCAATCCCCATGGAAAACGGATCGGAGCAAACTTTAATCAGCACGAGAATCGACGAATATCTCGTATCACAACTAATACAAAAATTTCCGTGCAGCTAATTAGAGAGAGGGGAAGAAGAAAGAAGAAACTCACTCTGTGAATAAACCAAGGTTTTTTTGTCCTGAGATTTTCTCACAAAGGAAAAAAACTTTCTCGGGATAATTATAGAGTGGAGCACGAGGCAGACGATGGTCTTTTATACAAGCGCGATGAAGATTTATCAAAGACGGTGAGAAAATATGGTTTCTTTTTCCTTATAATATCTTGCATGTGAAGAGTTTACGTAGAATAGTCAACCGAGTATCGTAGAGGAGTACCGGAGAAACCGGTGACAGGTCAAAAGACCGAGTGATGTGGCACCCGTTACAGAAAAATAAGTGAGCGAAAACTGGTAGTTTTTTGAGTTTTTGCTTTTAGATCTGACGGTTCTAAATTGGCCACTTGATCGTGCGGATCTGCTCTTCTACTGACAAATTTGAAAAATGGAAAGTAGATTACATTAGACGACAGATAAAGTTACACGTGTAATTACAGTTACATATTTGTAAAATTAAAAAATCAAGTACATACGAGTGTAATAAATACCAGCCTGGCAATAAGGTGGGTCGTAGGCGTAAGAAAGTGGGGTCCTCGTGTCCATGTCAGGCAACGACTTTGATTTATTAATTAACGTAAAGTTTATCGCGTCTTAACTCGTGTTTCCAGTCCGTGATCAATGTTAACTTTTAAGGTCATAAAAAAAAAGGATAACTAGAGTTCTCTCGTATGTTCTTGACAAAAGTTTTCATGGTGTTTAATTATGGGTACGTAACGGATTCATAAGCCATGAGCGTTTATCATCACCATAATGATAAGCGCGCCAAGTTTCGACATGTGCTAATGCTATCATAATAGACTGTAAACCTGTTTTCGTTAGAGACTTTTTTGTTGGTTAAAATGTCGCATAAGCTTTCAACCGACAGGAGTAAAACAAGAAATTCATGTCCAAATTGTACTCATGTTGCCAATTCATCTATTGCACATGCTAATTTCCGTAAAATGAACTATTCGTAGCATAAAGACATATTGATCTATTGAATATATCTTCTACTTCTTGCAAAGTATATCGATCTATTTTAGTTGCACGATCCTACCGGACAAAGATCACTTTACGTACTATATAATTTATATTCGTTTGGTTGGGAAACAATTACCATAGATATACGCATGTAAAAATTATATCAGATTAAGAAGAAATGACAAAGTTACACAGGTTGAATAAGTAAAAACCAGTTATATCGAAACAAATTAGTTTATGTTGGAACGTAGCAATTAAAGGGAGCGGGTAAGGAAGCGACGGTGGAGAAGAAAAGAGAAGTGACCGGAGAGTGGTGATAGGTAACCGGCAACCACCGAGTTAGTTAACGTCGTTAGAGAAAGCAACATCTTATGAGAGTGAAGGTAGTGAACAATTGACGGGGTACGTCGACTACTGATATCTTATTAACGGCTGATAATTGTTGTTCCTTTGTTGGATCATTTCCTCTGGGAATTAATTTAATATATGTATATGTGATATGTCCTTATCGTATTATGTTTTCTTCATGATTCTCTTAGGTTACTAAATATGTTCTAATGTATATACGCTGTAAACTACACACATTTTTTTATTATATAGAAACAATCCGCGTTTTGAACCAGTTATATATGCAAGTTAAAAACATAGATTGCACCCAAAAAAAATGAATTGAAAACATATATATTAGGATATCACAATGCTTTGTAATATAACATTGTGATCGTTCAAAAACAATATATCATGAAGAATTTATCATGTTTTAGTATATATAAACTCTTCGAGTCTTCGGAGTCTCTAAACCTGTGGCCGAAACTAAATGACCCTAACTAGGAGTCTGTCTAGGATACTTTTTTTTTTTGACCAAAGGAGTCTAGGATACTTGCAGCCTCAATATGACCCAATTTTAGTTGTAAACTACATAACTGATATATAGTATAACTTTTTATGTTTTAGAAAAGGTAGATATAAATTATTTATAGAGTGAAATTCTAGCTGATGGAAAATTCGACAGTCAACCATGGAGTTGTGAGACAACTACAAGATATAAACGCTAAATGTACAAAATTGTAGGAAGGGAAACAAACAAATAGAAAAAGATAAAAACGAACCATGTGATAGTTAAAGGTTTGTTCATTGATTGCACTTCATCATATTTGAGGTTTCAAAATATCGCAATCCTAATTTAATTAATGGACATAAATCTGATATAGAAACATGAATGATTTATTTAGTAACCATCCAACTTAAAAAACGGTTATCGCATTCTCTATATTTTGAGTTCCCCCTTTAAAGTCATACATTCAACTTACCTCGAATTTGTACGGTATATCACCTTAATGTCAAATCAAATAACTGATGCGCTTATTATCTCGATAATTTGAAACTATTTGTGCCGAATCAACCAATAAGAAATGCTAAAAGGATTTACATCACACGATCCTGTGATGACGTACGTACGTTATATATATATATATTTTTTTTTTGGACGTGCGTTGTATTAGTAGTTTCTTATTTTTGCTTAGTTGTTTCTATTAGTGGAAACGAATATTATTTTACCTAGTGCCTCTTGATAGGATGCTATGGCCAAATTATCAAAATCGATGTAAGGGAGAGCTAGAGAGAGAGAGAGAGGGAGAGAGACTGTCAGAAGCAGCGACACCGCAAAGGCCACTCTCAGTTCTCTTATCTTCTTTCATTTCATGCTATATATTCATAATTTTGACACGTTAAATAAGCAGTTTGTTTTTGGGTACATATGAAAGTATAATATCAGCGATTTGTATGGACATTTTTCCTTCCCAGAGAAAAATATATCAGTTAAGGAGATATAACAAAAATAAAATATCTTAGACCACTTTCAGTCATTGTCAATTTTTTTTAATCGATGAATGAAGTTCAAAAAAAAATGATTTATAATTTTAAATATTGAATATGAGCACAACTCATACTGACATACTCAGAAAAGAATTAGGGCCTCAAAAGTCAAAAACCAAGTACTGAAAATTTCGTCAATTGTATATTAAGCTAATTTAGGGCCCTTTTGCAAGTGATAGACCCATTTAAACAATGCGGACCAAATAAAAAAATGCCGCGAAACTGGCTGTTTCAAAACAAAGGCGGGAGCGGAAAACGTCGCGACTATAAAATTATCTTTCCACTTATTCGTTCGTCATCTACATCGATTCGCCAGAACAATTCGATCTAGATTCGCTTCGGATTTCCATTTTTGTGAACTTACAATGCCTACAGTCGTCGGGCCGAGTTTGTCTTCTTACAAGCACGTCGAACCCGCCGGATCGGAGAAACCCGAGAGCACTGAATCCGCCACTTATGAGACTCCTCGGAAGAGAAAGTTGAGATCGGAATCAGCGGCCGAGGCGGCGGATGTGACTCTCCTGCCTGGAAATTCGGTCTCTACCCCGAAGAAATGGAAATCTAATCGACGAATTGCCGCTTCCAATCCCAGAATGTCAGAGAAGGTAAATTGTTGTGTTTTGATTTAGAGCAAAATCACTCGATTGAGAATCCAGTAAAGATCAATCCTCACATGCTTATATATTTGCAGGAAGTTAAGGAAAACTCCAATGAAAATTTGGCAAATCCAGTCAGTTTGGGATTAGAGGAATCATCTGATTGTTTAGGCTCTAAATCTAACTGGGATCTTAGAGGTAAACTAAAAAAGAATTTGTACACTTTTTCTTCTTCTTTTTGAAGGTCTTATGTTAATTTATAACCATATATCAATGCATAGATGAGGAGCAAATGAGAGCTGCGAAAGAGGCACTCCACGTGTCCAACGCACCATCGACTGTTGTTTGCCGTGAAGATGAACAAAGAAGTGTTTTCGAGTTTGTGAAAGGCTGCATAGACCAACAGAAGGCTGCGAGTTTGTACATCTGCGGTTGTCCTGGAACTGGAAAATCACTGTCCATGGAGAAAGTAATTCAACAAGTTGGTGACTGGACAAAGCAGGTACTACTAGTCTACCACTATATCAATCTTGTGAATTTGTTAGCATTGTGAAAAGACTGAGAGATTGAATTGTGTGTGGTTATACCTTCATTTGTTAGCATTGTGAAAAGACTGAAAGATTGAATTGTGAATTTGATCTCAGGCTGGCTTGCCACTCGCGTATGCATTGTCTGTGAATTGCACGTCGCTGACAAAAACAACGGATATTTTCAGCAAGGTATAACTAATTACCTCAAAATTCTTGGTGTAAGTTTGATATTTGATGCTTATAGGCTTATTTTTGTCTCCAGATACTTGGTGAAATAGAGCCCTTGAAGAAAGTTAACTCCAACTCTTCACCTCTACAGCATCTCCAGAGTTTGTTTTCTCAAAAGCAAGCGTCGTCCAGCTCTAGAATGATGTACGGTTGTTGTGTGCTTCCATTATCCATCAAGATTTCTGGAAAAAAAAAAAACAGTGTTAATTCTTTCTTTTTTTTCAGGTTAATTATTGCTGATGAGATGGATTACTTGATCACTAAAGACCGAGGAGTCCTGCACGATCTTTTTATGCTCACAACTTTGCCATTTTCTAGGTGTATACTTATAGGTACTGTCATGTGGCAGTCACAGCTATGATCTAATTCATATATGTATTCACTTCCTCTGTTCATATTGTGAGTTGGTTTTCTGATTTTCAGGTGTAGCAAATGCAATAGACCTTGCAGATCGTTTCCTCCCGAAGTTAAAGTCCCTTAATTGTGAGAATTTCTTTAACTTTGTAATATTTTTTAGTTCTTACCTGAGTTGAATTTTCCACTCAACTGCTGTTTTCTACTATCTCTTTGCAGGCAAACCTATGGTTATCACTTTCCGTGCTTATTCTAATGATCAGATCCTTAGGATACTACAGGAGAGGCTTATGGTAATTCCTTCTCTCTCTCTCTCTCCATGATAAGTTGGCTTGTTTGAAACAGAAAAATCTGTAACCCAAAGGATCTTCTATGCTGTTTATATCTGTCTCACTAATTTCCAAGTTCTTTTTTAAATAGGGTTTTCCATATGTTGCTTTTCAACCAAAAGCCTTGGAGCTCTGTGCCAGAGTAAGAATTCATGTCCTTTCTAGTCTGATACTTTCTCTCACTCCTGAGTCAATCATTAATTGCTGATGTTCGTCTTATTATTGTTCCAGAAAGTTGCTGCAGCATCAGGTGATATGAGAAAGGCTCTATGCGTCTGCAGGTGATTTCAACATTTTCAAGTTTTATTTTTAGAGTTGATTTCGTAAATATGAACTGTATAAATCACTACTCTAAAGGCGAAACACTGAGACTCTTAGTTAGTGAATACAGTACTTAGATTCTCCTTTGAATTAAATTTTCAGGAGCGCCCTAGAAATCTTAGAAACTGAAATAAAAGGATCATCTGGCCAGGAATCACAAGGTCCAACTCCAGACGATCCGGTGGTTAGTATTCAGATCTTTTTCTCTTATGGACCTTGGTCTTATTGCATAGCCCTTATTGTCCTCGATGTTATAGGTGAGGATTGATCATATGGCCAACGCATTATCTAAGACGTTTAAGTCTCCTGTAGTTGACACTATTCAGTCTCTTCCTCAACACCAACAAGTAAGTTACATCCACACACAGTCATTTTCATAATTACAACGAGGTCTGAAAACTTGCTTCTACATAATCTAACCGGACTGATCACATCCTTCTTCACAGATCATAGTATGTTGTGCTGCAAAGGCTTTCCGAGGGTGCAAAAAGGATGCAACCATCGTAGAGGTAGAGCTTTGCCCAGCAAAGAAACACAAAACACTCATAACTTGATGAATAAAACCAAAACATATGTTCTGAATTACTAATCTTCCTTCTCACAATTTTGGATACAGCTTAATAAGCTATATGTTGAACTCTGTAAATCTTGGACGATCTCTCCAGCTGGAATCACAGAGTTCAGTAACATGTGTACAGTGCTAAATGATCAGGTGACTACTTATGCTGTCTCAAAATATTATATGTTGGAAAAAGAAGCTTACGCTATATTGCACTTATTAACTGGAATATTTGATTTGAGTGTAAATGGCCTTGCTGCTGCAGGGGATACTAAAGATTGTTCAAGCTCGTGGGAATAAGGTAAAGAGAGTTAGCCTGAGAGTAGACGAATCAGATATCACATTTGCTTTGCAGGTAAATAAGTTACTTCTTTTTGCTAGTCCTAACCAATGAAAAATGACACTCACTGAAGATGAATTATTGACTCTAAACGCCAATGTTTTTTCATAACATGAACAGGGAATACGATTTTTCCGCAACTGTCTTCTTTGAGAAAAACTTCATTCCTACAAAGGAAAAAGACCTTGTGCAGACAATTTCAGATACCATAGAGCTTTGTTTATCTTTTGTATTACACAAACTAATATGTAAATTGGAGGGGAAACAAAGCTGTGCAACTATACTAACTATTGACATGACATCTTCCGATCAATAAAATCGAAACTTAGTGCTCACTTTCTCACCTCTCACTCTCTACTTGGTTTGACCAATTATTTGGTAACTCGATTAAGTGGATTTGTCGCTAGTGAACCACAATTGTGATAAGCATGGAAGTTGGAGTTGGGCCAAGTATGGGCTAGAAGACTTAAGAGTGGGCTTTAATCTTAATTATGGATCTTGTTAAGCAGTTTCTAGAGTATTAAAGAAAGATGTGTCTCTTGTAAAAAGATTATCAAAAGATCAATCAAAGGCATTCAGCCATTTTTCTATCTTCTTCACTCGATTTCCATTTGAAGACAGGTCACTGGCTTGTCTCGATAGGTCACAGGCTTACCAAATTGTCTCGTTAATTATTTAGCAGCCGTAGTAGGGCCTCTCCATAAATTAATACGCCGTGATTGTTATCCTTTCGATGGGTGTGAAATGTTAGGAAATTCTGGAGAGGAGTTTGGTGAGTTTTAGTGGGTTTTAGTAAAAACTAAAAAGTGGTTAAGAGCATCCACATCATTACAGGAAAAAAAGAAAAGAAAATAAAATAAAAAATGTTCCAGAGCTGTTTCAGAGTGATCTCTTCCCTAAAGCTCGCCACGTGTCAATATTTGAATTGCCAACTTTTTTTTCTTAATATTTTTTTATTTTTTACGAAAATAACTTTTTTTTTAATTAAAAAATATATTTTTAGAGCTCCACACTCAGCTTTGATGTGGATGCTCTTAGCTTTTTCCCTCTCGTGGTGGGGTAACTTATCTCTTTTGTATTTTTCATAACTCTTGCCTCTTGGAGATAATAGACTATCAAATAACTATTATAGCGATGGCTTGATTTCTCCGCCAGCTTTATTTGAATATGTTATACCACGTGGCTGCAAGCTTATTATGCTTTTATATACACGAAATCAACTTAGTGACAAGAACATAGTAGAACCAAATGAAGAAGCAAGTGATCATCATCGTTCCTTCTCCAGGGCCTGGTCATCTTCCAGTCACTATTGAATTCGCTAAATCTCTCATCAAACGTGATGATCGCATCCATAAAATCACCATCCTCCATTGGACATTACCTCTCGCCCCTCAGTCCAGTCTCTGCGCTAAATCTCTCGTCGCTACACAGCCTCGAATCCGTCTCTTTCCCTTGCCTGAAATTCAAAACCCTCCGCCATTGGAGCTCTTCTTCAAAGCCTCTGAGGCTTACATTCTAGAGGCCACCAAGAAAACAGTTCCTCTAGTCAGAGACGCTCTCTCCACTATCACTTCTTCTCGTGATGGATCCGATTCGGTTCAGGTCGCCGGTTTGGTACTCGATTTCTTCTGTGTACCTTTGATCCAAGTAGGAAACGAGTTTAACCTTCCTTCTTACATTTTCCTAACGAGTAGTACTGGGTTTTTGGGAATGATGACGTACCTCCCGGAGAGACATCGGAGAATCGCCTCAGAGCTCAACCTGAGCTCCGGCGAAAGCGAACATGCAATTCCCGGTTACGTCTGCTCCGTACCGACCAAGGTTATGCCTCCTGGTCAATTCGTGAGAGAGTCGTACGAGGCTTGGGTCGAGATTGCGGAGAAGTTCCCTGAAGCCAAGGGCATATTGGTCAACTCCTTCACATGTCTTGAGCAGAACGCATTTGATTACTTCGCCCGTCGTCCTGAGAACTATCCTCCGGTTTACCCGGTCGGACCGGTTCTCAGCTTGGAGGATCGTCCGTCTCCGGAGCCATCTGACCGACAACAAATCCTGAGATGGCTCGAGGAGCAGGCGGAGTCGTCTGTTGTGTACATCTGCTTCGGGAGCTTGGGAATCCTCGGAGCACCGCAGATCAAGGAGATAGCACGAGCCCTAGATCTCTCCGGCCAAAGGTTCCTTTGGTCGATTCGAACAAATCCGACGGAGAAAGAGAGCCCGTACGTTCTCTTGCCGGAGGGATTTAGAGAGCGGACGGCGAGTCAAGGATTAGTGTGCGGGTGGGCCCCACAGGTGGAGGTGCTGGCTCATAAGGCGATCGGAGGGTTTGTGTCTCACTGCGGCTGGAACTCGGTGCTGGAGAGTTTGTGGTTCGGCGTACCGATCGCCACGTGGCCATTGTACGCAGAGCAACAGTTAAACGCGTTCACGATGGTGAAGGAGTTAGGATTAGCGGTGGAGCTGCGTCTGGATTACGTCTCGGCGAATGGAGAGATAGTGAAAGCTGAGGAGATCGCGGAAGCCATACGATCTCTGATGGACGGTGAGGATACACCGAGGAAAAGAGTGAAGGAGATGGCGGAGGCAGCGAGGAAGGCTTTGATGGACGGAGGATCTTCGTTTGTTGGGGTTAAACAATTCCTCGACGATTTATTCGACGGTGATCTTTAGTTCTACTTTAAACGTCGTCGTTTAAGTTGTTTTAGAAAATGAGTTGTGTTCCTTTTAGTTGCAGACGTGATTCGACCTTGTTTATCCTTCTATATCTGCATGATAATAAGTTGTCTTGTTTGAGACAAAAAAAAAATAATTGTAAACACAAGGACATTCGATGTTGTTTCTATATATGTGTTCTGACAGGTTTTTCCGAATGTTGCATTTCAACCAAAACCTTGGAGCTCTGTGCCAGAGTAAAGAATCCATATTTTCTTCCTGTCCTAAGTCAACCATGAATTGCTGATGTTCATCTTATTTGCATTGTGACATGAGAAAGACTTCAGTTTCTAGGAGGGCTCTAGCCTCTAGATATGTAGACAAAAAGAGAAACTGAGCACAATCTAACGAACCAAGAAGGAACTTTTGTTGTGTCTGTTGAATGCTGGATTAATCAAATAAGCAGAGAGTAAAAGATATCATGAAGACTGCGATACAATTTGTGGAGCCAAAATCCTCATTTTACGTATACGTCTTTACACGATCCCAAGGATCATAGATAAATAAAATAAGCGTGTTTAATTTGTACCCACCTTTGCATTAGCACGAACCATCATCGTCCAGCAATTCTCCGATGAATCGAGCCGTCGCCAAAGACGACGATCCTCCATCCATCAAAGTCTTCCTCGCCGCATCAGCAATCACCTTCACCTTTTTCCTCTTCTCCTCCCCACCGTCGTCCATCAAAGATCGGACGGCTCTCGCAATCACGTCACAGGTCACCAAACCCCCACGACCTGACACGTAATCCATCCGCAGGTCCACGGCCAACTCTAAATCCCTCACCAACGTGAACGCGTTTAGCTGTTGCTCTGCGTACATCGGCCACGTGGCAATAGGAACACCAAACCACAAGCTCTCAAGCGTGGAGTTCCAACCACAGTGAGACACAAACCCTCCTATCGCTTTGTGGGCCAGCACCTCCACCTGTGGGGCCCAACCACACACCAAACCATTTCCCGCCACTCGGCCCATAAACCCCTCCGGCAACACGTCGTTAACGTTCGTCTCTTCGTCGCTTGTTCGGATTGACCATAGAAACCTACAGCCGACGAGCTCCAGCGCTTGAGCAATCTCCTTCGCCTGCGGCTCATCGACGTTTCCTTTGCTTCCGAAGCAGAGGAACACCACGGAAGACTCAGGCTGATCCCCGAGCCATTCCACGATCCGATCCCGATCCCGATCCGCCGCCTCCGCGTCCGGACTCGCTCTATCCTTCAGGCTGAGAATAGGTCCGACAGGGTACACCGGAGGGTAGTTTTCCTGACGAGAGAAATAGTCAAACGGATGCGGCTCAAGCTCGACGAACGAATTTACCAAAATACCCTTCGCATCGCCGAATCTCGGCGCTAGCTCAACGTAAGCCTCGTATGCTTCTCTGTTGAACATACCCGGCGGCATGAATTTCGTCGGAACAGAGTTAACGAATCCAGGGATTTGCAATTCCTCATCGGCGGAGCTCCAATCGAGCTCGGAGGCGATTTTCCGATGCCGGTCCGGAATATACTTCATCATACCCAAGTATCGAGCGTTACACGTCAGGAATATGTAAGAAGGGAGATTGAGCTCGTTGCCAACATCGCTGATCAACGAATTGCAGAAGAAATCAAGAACCAGAGCGGATACGTGAACCGAATCTGAGCCTCGACGACGCGACTCAACGATGCTGGAGACTGCCTCTTTTATCAGAGGAGTGGTTTGCTTTACGAGCTGTACAATGTAAGCTTCGGGGGCTCTTTTGTAGAGATCCACTGGCGGAGGATCGTGGAGGGCGGGAAGGTCGTGGAGGCGGATTCGGGGCTGTGAAGCGACGAGAGATCTGGCGAAGACGGAAGCGTGAGGGTTAGTGGGTGAATTCAAGTTGAGGATGCTGATGGTGTGGATCCGCTGGTCCAAATCGAGGAGCCGCTTGGCGAAATCAATATTGACGAGAAGATGACCTGTGGATGGAACTGGAATGAAGATGAGCTCTGTTTGCTTCACCATCTCTCTTTCTTTCTTCCCCTCGAGATATTTGTGTGTTAAGTGGTGGTGTACATATTATAAACTTACTTGTCACACGATTTGTTTGTTTGTTCAAGAGCCGTGTCACAATTTTGATGTTTAAACCTTTTTTGGGATGTTTTATTTTTCCATTACATTATCTAGGACAGAAATGCTCTACTGTTCCCAAGCAGTCTCCCCAATAGAGCATTTCCACTCATGATACCCTCATATGGGTATGTTAACATTTTTTAGTATTAATTTTTTTTGTCTAACAGACTTTGAATATTCTTTATATTTTCTTTCTTCCTTTGGTGATACTGATACCCATATAAATTAATAGCAAAGAAAAAATTATACATTATTTTGTTAGTAACTTATCAGTTACCTTCTGCATTCTCTCTTTTACTCTCATAGCTCATAAAAACTCTCACAGCTCCGTGTAGAGAATTCGAAGCTCATGAAAAGTCTCACTGACTTAACTCAGCATTCAATAATGCAGCTGTAGAAAACATAGTTTTGAAAGCCAACATCGAGGCATTACGAGCAAAGGTAAAATCCATTTCTTTCTCTTGAATCAAAAAGTAGCCAAAACTCACTTAATAAGACTGTTGAAAACATGTTGTGCTTGCAAGTGAAAATGGCAATGGAGACAGTGAAGAGAATCACTGGCTTCAATCCAATGTTTCACACTATGCCTCAGGTTTCAACTATCTCTCTTCCATCAAAGACATCAGATTCTCTAGATACAAGCATCCACGTGACCTCACCAGAGACCAGCTCAGGTAACAACAAAAGCAAGCCCTTGATTGGGTGCAAGATGAACAGAACAGCTTCGATGCGTAGAGTTGCGAGCTTGGAACATCTACAGAAACGTATTCGAAGCGTTGGGGATCAGTAGCTGCTAAGAAGAATCTCTGAATTTGTAACATTATCAGAAGAGAAAGAGAGAGTTTGAGACCAAAGTTTGGAACCAAATCAAACATGATAGAAAATGAGAAGCTTTTGAGCAATAGTTTGGAACCCAGCTAATCCAATACAAGCATAACTATGGAGAGACTCAATCAAATCATGCAACAAAAAGAACCTTCAATCATCCAATCTACACTAGATACACAAGAATCAGAACCATGAAAAGAGCAAGTTAAAACCAAAAAATGGAATCCAGAAAGATGGAATTCAACAATCCTAAGTTAAAACCAAAAACTGGAATCCAAAAAGATGGAATTCAACAATCCTATCTATATCCTAAAGCTACAATTTCAATCAAGCTCAATTCACAATCCAAAATCATTCATATTGTCATAACTATAAACACTCTTTCTCTTCCAAGCTACCTAAAGTAACAAATCACAAACCCATGCGCAATACATAATCTGTTTACAGTTCAGATCACAGCAAAATCATAGCTAGGTTGAGCGGAGATTCCTAAAACTAACAACCATCCTACTTTCGGATATCAATTAATATAGAAAATCAAAATGAATCAACAAACCGTAAAAACTCCTTTAACCAAAAAAAACACCATAAAAACTCTACCTGAGATAATCGACAATGAGATTTTCGTTGTATCTCCGATTTGGATAAAGAAACCACCATTACGCTCTTGATTTTTGGGTTGGATCGGAGAAACGTCAGAGATTCATCGGAGAATTCTATCGGAGAGAAAAAGAATTCATCGCCTTTTCCCTTTTTGTTTTTTTTTAAGAGAAACCACACGCTGACACGTGTGCGTCCGTCTGTGCGTCTCAGGAGTGTCGAAATCCCTTCGTTGAGAGACGTCTAACACATAAATATCCATTAAAACTTTATTTTTAAATATTTTAATTTAAAAACCCACTTAAAAACTGTCCAAAAAACACCGCTGGAAATGCTTACTTGATCCAGTAAATGGGGATTGACCCTGCAGGTGGATAATTTTAGAATGATTACACTAGAATTTTCAATTTTCTAACAAATATAAACACAACTTTGTTGACGTGTAATGTGGACTAAACTTTCGTTACAGTGCAAAATAAAAAAATTTGGACTAAAAATAACCAGATGCAAATGCTATGAAAATGTGTGTGTTATTGATTATTCTAAGTTACAGTGAGATTTAGAAGTAATCTTCGATAATTCTGTAATTCAGTAATTCTTTGGATCTTCGAGGTGATTAGTTGTTCTTTAATCCCATGAGAAAACTCATCATGGTTTTATTATACTTTAGTTAGAATGTTTTTCGGACCAGATCTAAGAGACAACACTGTTTGTTTATTACAACTTACATTACAACTTTGGCTCCGAAAGAGGATAATTAAAATTTAAAAGTGATCCCCGAATATCTCTGATAAAATCTCTTGTAGCCACCATAGAAGAGCCACCATCACCAACAGCTTTCCTCGCCGCAGTCGAAATCTCTTGAACCTTCTTTCTGATAAGGTTATCACCATCCATCAACGATCGGACGGCCGTGGCGATTTCATCGGCCGACACGATCTCCAGCGTGACCCTATCACCGTCTGCCACGTAATCAAGCCTTATCTCCACCGCTAAGCCCAGCTCCTTCACCATTTCGAATGCGTTCAGCTGTTGCTCCGCATACATCGGCCACGTGGCGATTGGTACGCCGTACCATAGACTCTCCTGTATAGAATTCCACCCGCAATGAGACACGAATCCACCTGTTGCCTTATGGGCCAAGATATCCACTTGAGGGGCCCAACTGCATACAATTCCACGGCCCATTGTTCGCTCGACGAATCCTTCTGGAAGCGGCTCGTGAGGATCGCCGTCTCCGGCCATGTTCGTGCGGATCGCCCAGATGAACCTGAATCCGACGAGCTCGAGCGCGTGAGCAATCTGTTTGATCTGAGGTTCACTGAAGACTCCCATGCTCCCGAAACACAGGAACAAAACCGACGAGCCCGGTTGCTCGTCCAGCCACTTCATCATATCTTCGTACTGAGATGAAGCTAGACCCGGATTAGTACGACCCGTTAAGTTGAGAACCGGCCCAACAGGATACACGTGAGGATAGTCTCGTCCTCGCGAAAAATGTTCAGCAGCATAAGACTCGACCTCTGGGAACGAATTCACTAATATGCCCTTGGCTTCTGGTAATCGCTCGCCAATTTTGACAAAAGTTGCGTAACAGAGTTTGTCGAACACACCAGGCGGCAGAACCTTGGCCGGAACACGGTTTACGAACCCCGGAATTGGCAACTCTTCCTCGCCGGAGGTCTCGTTGAACTCCGACGAATTCAAACGATTTCGTTCCGGGAGATACTGGAGAAACCCCAAGAAACCGAAATTAGAAGTCATGAAGATATACGAAGGAAGGTTTACCTCACGAGCTATGTCGATCAAACCGACGCAGAAGAAATCAAGAACCAGACCGACGACATGATTTGAGGCTTCTCCGGAAGATGAGACCAAATCTCGGATGGTTTTTCTGAGAAAGGGTGTGTTTTTGTCGACGAAATCGAGGATGTAAGTCTCGGAGGAAGTGTCAAGAAGCTTCATCGGAGGTGGGTCTTGTATCTCCGGGAGACTGATGAGTCGGATTCCAGGCTCAGAGGCTGTGAGAGACGCGAGAGAAGCGTCGGCGTGAGGAGCGTAAGGGAGTTTCATGGAGAGGATTGTGATCATAGAAATCCGACTGTCCAGATTGATCAGACGCTTACCGAACTCGATCGTCGACAAAAGGTGGCCGGTCTCAGGCAGAGGAACGAATATTAGCTCTGCTTTCTTCATCTTTTATTTCCCTTTAAAGAGAACTGAGAAGAACGAGATTTTACTGAACTTTTGTATTATTCTCGATAATCTTTGTACAAGAGAGATACATAGCTTATATAGAGAAGAGAAGAAGATGCTAGAAGAAAGATAACGTTACAGAGCCTTAGCTAGCAATCTCATCTCTATCACACAGCTGTCTAGGTCTTCCTCATTTCCTGCAACGGAGAGAACAGNTATATAGAGAAGAGAAGAAGATGCTAGAAGAAAGATAACGTTACAGAGCCTTAGCTAGCAATCTCATCTCTATCACACAGCTGTCTAGGTCTTCCTCATTTCCTGCAACGGAGAGGACAGAGATGCTAGAAGAAAGATAACGTTACAGAGCCTTACAGAGCCTTAGCTAGCAATCTCATCTCTATCACACAGCTGTCTTGGTCGTCCTCATTTCCTGCAACGGAGAGAACAGAGAATCTATTTGAACAAGGCATCTTTTCTTTCTCTGTGTTAACGGCTCCAATCTCTTTTGTCTTCTTCTTCCTTACTTGAATGGGCTTCGTTACTGGACTCTCAGTGACATGGGCTTCTCACTTACACCCTTCCCTCTATGGTTTTCAATCGAAGAAAATGGACAAAGAGCAGAGCTTTTTATTTCTGCTATGGACATGAGATGATAATGGAGTATTGGAGTCTACTAGTGTGATAAGTTTAAATAAACGAGAAAGAAATATACAATTAGGCTTGACGGTCAAATTTGTTGACTCAAAAACAAAGTAGTACGTAGATAGTCTTTTCTGGACCAGTGAGTATTAGTCTTGTTGAGCATACAAACTACAAAGACAGAACACTAGTTTAGCTAAACTATTGTTTAGTTAGTACTAGTCGTCCGACTTATCCATTCTATATTCAGAGATGGTGTGTGATGATGTGTATTGTTTTAGATAATCAATCAGACCTTTCATATATTAACTTTGAGAATGTCAAAAAAATCTACCCATACATTTCTTTCTAATAATGTAAACTCTATAAAATCTTTGTTTAAAGTAGATTATATAGTTGGTATGACTTCGACATGTAAATATCTTCTAAGGAATTTGACATATTTAACTCAACTTTTTAATCTAGTATTTTATTCCAGTTTTCTTTTTTTATGTTTTTTGTGATTTTGATCCAAAATATCATTTATTAAACTTCTATCAGAGCATCGGCATTGCACATACCCAAACCGAGCTGTTTAGAATTTTTTATCAATAAAAAAAATAATTGTTTAAATTTAGATTTAGTTTAGAATTTTGGAAGTGAACCCTCTGCATTGCACAGCTCGATTCCGGTGGCCAACGCTGCTAAGCCGTAGATGTGAAACATAGGGACGGTGCAGATGAACCATTGGTCCGTTGCTCTCCTTGTGATCCGTCGTCAGATCCAAATCAATTCATGATGGTTTGCACCATCGCGATTAGGTTACGGTGCGAGGAGATCACTCCTTTGCTCATCCCGGTGGTTCCGGAGGAGTAAAGCAAAGTCGCCGTGTCATCCTGGTCGACTCGCTCCATAACTCGGGCTCCACTCGGCTCCTTCTTCATCATTTCCACCAATCTTCTCACCTCTCCCACTGAGTCAACTCGTTCCTCGTCCATGAGCACGATCGGGAGCTTCTTAGAACCCGACGCGGCGGCGATTTTCGGGAGGAGCTGCGACGTGGTGAAGGCGAGCACGGGATTTGAGTCCTTAATCTGTTTGGCGATCTTGCCGGGAGTGTTGAGAGGGTTCGTGGTGGTGATAACGGCGCCGAGTGACATCACGGAGAGACAGACGACGGGAAACAAAATTGAGTTCGGGGAGAGGAGAAGGACGATGTGACCCTTGCGAATCCCCATCTCGGAGAGACAATCGGCGACGGATTCGACGTCCTCCTTCCGACACCTGGCGAGTCTGTCGAGTTGAGACGTATCTCGGGCCTGATACGTATCTGGGCTTAAAAGATCGCCAAGTGTGTAATTGTTTTATTTTTATTTTTATTTTTGGGTCTCTGATACGCTTCCGGGCTTTGCAATGTAAATGCTCTAAGCTTGTTACAGGAAAAAAAGAAAAAAACCCTTCCAATTATACAAGGAACTTGTGTTTTACAGAGAGAAATTTTGTTTTTTTAGTTAGTCAGCAATGAGTGTCATGAGAGCAGTTTTGTTAACGTGAAGTGCAAACAAAAAACAAGATGAGAATGATCCATGCCGCTGCGGTACAGAATTATCCAATCAAATCTATCATACTTCTTACGGTTTTAAACATTTCTAATCGCCAACAAATTTCGTCTTATAAATTTTAAGTAACCGACAATTACCAATTCGATCCTGAAAAATACTAAATCAAATAGTCCCTTCGTTCCGTATAAACCGTCATTAAAAAAACCCGGGAGTTCTGATTGGTTATTTTCCTTTGACTTGATTATATGGTTTGGAAACTCAAGTCAAACGTAGTTTAAAAGATATTTTTTTGTGTGTTAGTAAAGAAAAGTCATCGGCTTCTTCGCTCTCGAATCCAACCGATATTATATTCTTATGGTATCTATCTCCATTGTATATCTCTTTTTCCTTATAAACCCTTTTTTGTTTCTCTCCTAAAATACTCCGCCCAACTTTACCCTTCTCCATTGGTCATCGGCCGTTTTCGGATTCTAGAGTCACCGGGATATGGCTTTCCGGCGAGTATCTGCCACTGTTATTCTCTTCCTCTACTTACTGGTTTCATCTCAGTCTCTCGATTTCAATAAATTTCGGAAACCCCACAAGATCGATGGACCAATCAAGACCATAGTCGTTGTGGTTATGGAGAATCGCTCTTTCGACCACATCCTCGGCTGGCTCAAGTCGACCCGACCCGAAATCGACGGATTAACCGGCAAAGAGTCGAATCCCCTCAACGTCTCCGATCCGAATTCGAAGAAGATTTACGTCTCCGACGACGCCGTCTTCGTCGACATGGATCCGGGCCATTCCTTCCAGGCGATCCGAGAACAGATATTCGGGTCCAACGATACATCCGGCGACCCGAAAATGAACGGATTCGCACAGCAATCGGAGAGCATGGAGCCCGGGATGGCGAAGAACGTGATGAGCGGATTCAAGCCCGAGGTCTTGCCTGTGTACACCGAGTTAGCGAACGAGTTCGGGATATTCGATCGGTGGTTCGCTTCGGTACCGACTTCGACTCAGCCGAATCGGTTCTACGTCCACTCAGCTACCTCCCATGGATGCTCAAGCAACGTGAAGAAGGATCTCGTCAGAGGATTTCCTCAGAAGACGATCTTCGACTCGCTCGACGAAAACGGACTCAGCTTTGGGATTTACTTCCAGAACATTCCGGCGAGTTTCTTCTTCAAATCTCTCCGTAGGCTCAAACACTTGGTGAAATTCCACAGCTTCGCGCTCAAATTCAAGCTCCACGCCACACTCGGGAAGCTCCCGAACTATTCCGTCGTGGAGCAGCGATATTTCGATGTCGATCTTTTCCCGGCCAACGACGATCACCCGTCTCACGACGTGGCGGCGGGTCAACGGTTCGTTAAGGAAGTCTACGAGACGCTGCGGAGCAGCCCTCAGTGGGAAGAGATGGCTCTGATCATCACTTACGACGAGCACGGTGGGTTCTACGACCACGTTCCCACGCCGGTTAAAGGTGTGCCTAACCCTGACGGAATCATCGGACCCGACCCGTTTTATTTCGGGTTTGATCGGTTGGGCGTTCGGGTCCCTACCTTCGTTATCTCTCCCTGGATCGAGAAGGGCACTGGTATGTGATTTGTGAGTTTATGCTCTTACAGTTTTCAGACTCTGCTTGATGATTGAGTTTATATTGAGCTTGAATATTGGAATATTTTGATATTCTGGAGATGTTAATCTGATGTAAAAGGGTGAAATTTGCAATTGATCTCGCTTGCACTAATATCATTTCTCAGTCACATGACATGACACTGGACTTGTCATTTTGTTGCAGTGATACACGAACCTGATGGTCCAACACCACATTCACAGTATGAGCATTCTTCTATACCAGCAACGGTGAAGAAACTCTTCAACCTAAAGTCGAACTTCCTGACCAAGAGAGATGCATGGGCTGGTACATTTGAGAAATACTTCCATATCCGAGATTCTCCACGCCAAGATTGTCCAGGTCTCTTTCATTCTCTACCTAGTTTCTTGCATTCAAGCCATTCATCAAGAAACCACCAAACCATGGTCATTACCAATGTGTGTAACTAATGGTTTTGGGCTACGCCTAGTGTTGATACAATTGACAACTATTAGTGATATAACTTGCTTATCTGTATCCTTGAGATGGGTTTTATAAATTTCTGACATTGATGATGTACTTACGCCTCTGTAAACTGTGGAATATAATTCTCTAACTGTCATTTTCTTCTCTGACATGAACTAACACAGAGAAGCTAGCGGAAGTGATAGGATCACTAAGGCCATGGGGAGCAAAAGAAGACGCAAAGCTCTCAGAATTCCAGGTGGAGCTGATCCAGCTTGCTTCCCAACTCGTTGGGGATCATCTCCTAAACTCATATCCATACATTGGGAAGAACATGACAGTAAGTGAAGGCAACAAATACGCAGAGGAAGCTGTTCAGAAGTTTATAGAAGCAGGGAAGGCTGCACTAGAAGCAGGAGCAGACGAGAACACTATAGTCACCATGAGGCCAGCTCTGACTACCAGGACCAGTCCCAGTGAAGGAACCAACAAGTTTATTTGAAACTGTTGAATAATGGATTATATGTAGATATACGTGGCCTCCTCCATCTTCCCACTTTACGTATATATGTACTTTGTATGTACTGGATCAAAGGATACATTTGGTAACGTAATGTAACTTCTGGCCTCCATCTCAATTGTTGGAATTGATGGAGACTTCTTGTTACACTACCATACTAATATATGCATCCTTATCCAAAAATAGTTAAAGAATCATTATGTGCTTGTCCGACTTACCAACTCCTTTCTTGAATGTTTTGAGTTTTTAATTAGTAAAGTGAAGGCATTAAGGTTGGTAAGACACCAAAAAGCCTGGATATAATGGAATGAAATCTAATCTCTTGACAAAATAAAAGAAATAGTAGTCCCAGTAATATTTTATTTCTCAATTAATATGGTAGTGGATATATTCTCTTGTAAGATATGCATGCAGCAAATCAGTATATATTTATACCCTCCTTCCCTTGTAGAGATAAAATAGAAACAAACTGATGTACTAGGAAAAAATAAAAGTTAACCTCCGCAGCGAGCGGGCCGCTGTATATCCTCTAAAAAGCAGAGAGAATTTCTGAAGCCATTAATAGAGAAAAAAAGAAAAGGAAAAGTAGAAAAAAAGGAAAGAAAAGTTTTGCAGAAGAAAAAGAAGAGAAAAAAATGGGTCTTCGTCTCCGTCTTCGTCTTCCTCACAAAAGCTCTCCTCGTACACCTTCTTATCTCCTTCTATGCGTTCTTGCTCTTTCCTTCTTCTCGTTCACCGCTCTTCTTCTCTACAAGGTTCTCTTTTCTCTTCTTCTCCATCGTAACATCTCTACTGCTTCTTTCCTTTCACCAATTTGATATCGAATTACGCATCTGCTTCCATATTACGTTTTCGGATCTATCAGAATCATAGAAATTGCCGCTCTTTTTTTTGTTCAGTGAAGGAATTTGTCTGAAAAGCTGACAGACTCTTGATACTTTTGTGTTTGTTTTCTCCGTGATTGATGGATCTGATTGAAGCTGAGTTACTATTTACTGCCCTGTAATCTTAAACACGTGACCACTGTACATCCCGTGATCTTGAGAAATTTAGTCTCACTGGGTAATTTCGTCGAACAGGTTGACGACTTTGTAGCTCAGACGAAAACTCTAGCCGGACATAACTTGGAACCAACGCCGTGGCACGTCTTCCCACGCAAATCTTTCAGCGAAGCCACGAAACGTTCTCAGGCTTACCGAATCCTCCAATGCTCCTACTTCTCATGTCCGTACAACCCCGTCGTCCAACCAAAGAGCCTCCTCTCGGATTCCGGGTCGGGTCGTCGAACCCAGCAACCGCAATGCCCAGACGTTTTCAGGTTTGTCGGAAACGAACCAATTTCAAAATGGGTTATTGCTTTTTTTCTGAATTGGAGTAAACCATTGATGTCAATCGTTGGTTTGGTGAAAAGCCAGGTGGATTCACCGGGACTTAGAGCCATGGGCAAAGACAGGTGTGACTAAAGAGCACGTGGAGAAGGCAAAAGCGAACGCTGCGTTTCGAGTGGTGATACTATCTGGAAAGCTGTACGTGGATCTCTATTACGCGTGCGTGCAGAGCAGAATGATGTTCACCATTTGGGGGATTCTGCAACTGCTCAACAAGTATCCAGGGATGGTTCCTGATGTCGACATGATGTTTGATTGCATGGACAAACCAATCATCGACAAGACCGAGCACCAGTCGTTTCCCGTTCCGCTTTTCCGATATTGCACCAATGAAGCTCATTTGGACATTCCTTTTCCAGATTGGTCCTTCTGGGGCTGGTCGGAGACAAATCTAAGGCCGTGGGAAGAAGAGTTTGGTGATATAAAGAAAGGGTCGAAGAAAAGTAGCTGGGGCAACAAGCAACCTAGAGCTTACTGGAAAGGGAATCCTGATGTTGTGTCGCCAATTAGAATGGAGTTGATGAAATGCAACCATTCAAGGTTATGGGGAGCACAGATTATGCGCCAGGTTTGTTTCACTTACAGGCTCTTGTCTTAAAGGATAGTTTAATCTAGTAGAAGTGATGCAAATGTGTCTGTTTTTTTTATATACAGAACTGGGAAGAAGAAGCAAAAGGTGGGTTTGAGCAGTCCAAGCTTTCCAACCAATGCAATCACCGGTAAGTCCTACATTGAAACTCGAGTTTTATCAAATATGACGGAAGGATCTGATTTGGTTGAAATTCCTTGTATCATAAGATACAAGATCTATGCAGAGGGTTACGCGTGGTCGGTTTCTCTGAAGTATATCCTATCATGTGGTTCCATGACACTCATAATCTCACCAGAGTATGAAGATTTCTTCAGCAGAGGACTCCTTCCCAAGGAAAACTACTGGCCTGTCTCTCCCACTGATCTATGTCGGTCCATCAAACACGCTGTGGACTGGGGCAATGCCAATCCCTCTGATGTATATACTCCACATTTTCTCATCGAATTATCAATATATCAGATATCATTTATGTTCCTAAGGCGTTTTCCTTTTAACAGGCTGAAAGAATAGGAAAAAGAGGACAAGGTTACATGGAAAGCATAAACATGAACCGGGTTTATGACTACATGTTTCATCTCATCAGTGAGTACGCGAAGCTTCAGAAGTTCACACCAGAGAAGCCGTCTTCCGCTAAAGAAGTCTGTGCAGGATCATTGCTTTGCTTCGCAGAACAAAAAGAGCGGGAACTACTTGAAAAATCCAGAGTTGTTGTACCTTCTCTGGACGGACCATGTAAACTTCCAGTTGCAGATAGGAATAGGCTTGAGAGGTTGATCCAACAGAAGAAGAAATCAGTCGAAGATGTTAGATACATGGAGATGACGAAAAGTACAGAGAGAGGTTCCAGATAAATTAGTATTTGCTGGCATATGATTTTTTGGGTTTATCCTTTTTTAGTGGCATATTTGTGTTCATCAGCTGTAGCACGAGATTGTGTTTTTGATTACGACTTGTTTTATAGAATAAAGAAACCATAATTTTACAGTTACACGGAGTGCTCTTGGAATGAGACACAATTATAAATAATCAGACCTGATTACGATATTCAAAAGTAGCAAACTAGAGAAACAAGATACAAATCCTAATCCCTTTGTATCGGAGGTATTTCACGTATTCTCAACTTGGTAACATCGGATTATTCCAAAAAATCAGACCAAAACCTCAGAAATGAAAACTTACCCGCACCAAAGATTTAAAAGACAGGAGAGAGAGAGTGGATTCATCCAGTAACGTTGTCAAACTCATCATCATCGTCAAGCACTTCATACTCGAAATCTTGGTCTCTGTTCTCCATGGTTTTCCCAAACGTGAATGCCTTTGTCCCCATAGTTGTGAAAGGCATCAGCCCAAACGCCCGGGCCGTTTTGATCTCTCTAGCTATCTTCCTTTGTGCCTTTGCGCTGATGCCAGTCTGTGCAAACAGATAAACAAATAAAAAAAAGAGAGTTTCCATCACTCACGTTGGACTAACAAAACTTCATCACAAGCATAGTAGAAACCAAACCAAGAAACATCCAATATGACCTGCTTTCTCTTAATGATGATCCCAGCTTCGGTGATGAACTGTGCAAGGAACCTAACATTCTGTCCAACAAAACGTATTTCGTAAGTGAGTACAAAAAGAATCACATACGTATACTTCATCAACGAGAGAAACTATCTTGCTGCACTCAGTTACACTCACCCTGAAATCAGCTTTCTTCAGAACTTCCTCGGTAGTTACCTCAGACTTGTTATTCTGTCTAGGTCTTTGTATCTGCTTTTTATAACTAAAATCCTGCATAAATCAAAAAAACATTCGAATTACATGAATCCAAATCCTTGATTGATAATACTCTAAATGCAATCCTATACCATGATAACTAGAGTAGGATGCATTTTCATGCGATTGCAATAAACTGATTTCAGTAACACTTTTAGATCAAGTGATTAGCAAAGTGAATATAAGAGTTGTAAGAAACCATACCCTAGGGTAGGTAAACCCTCGAGTGATGCCATCAGGCCTGAACGAGTAACCATCCTTCACGTCTTCATCATCGTCAATCTTGTAAAGAAGTGCAGCTTCCTTCAATTTACCATTAACCCCATCGGATGAAGGGTCAAAGATCTCGTCCCTGTTCATGGAACCTCCACCGGAGAATCTCGACCCGTTCCCGTATTGTCTATTAAAGCCTGAGTAATCGCGCTTATCTTTCTCCGCCTTACCGAGATGCTGGTAGAAACCATTGCTGTTGCCAGCGTTTCCGCCGAATATCCAATCGTCTGACGAAACAAACAAAAAGGATTTCGAGATTTGATTCGTGGTTAGCCTCGCGGAATCCGATAACTATGGACGGGGAAATGGTAGAAATGTAGTGGAATTACCTTCATTGGCGTTGGTCGAGAGGCTTCTAGACACGAAGGGACGGCATGGTCGAAAGGAAGCTACGTCGTTAAGGGACCGAAAAGCGAAACGGGCGATTTTCATCCTCTTCCGACTTAGGGTTTTCCGAATTTCAATTCTCCGATCTGAGGTTTTTGGCAAAGAGGAAAAGTCGCCTGAGAACTGAGAAGGGAACACGGAGATGACGGGAGAGATCACAGTTCGATAAAATGAATAATGGGCTAATAAGGCCTCCTTTTCTTTATCTTTTTTCATCCAGGCCCATTGTTAATTTTTAGAATTTCTAGAACATCTTATGTTATCCAAATTCTATTTTTGAGAATTCGGATATGAAAGTAAAAGTCGAGTTAATATCTCAAATCCACAATAATGTATTGGGCAATAATTGTGATAAAGTTTGGTTTGTTTCATGGTTAGGCACATGTCGACCAAATTTTGGATCCGGAGCACCAAACAAACAAAAACATTCTCACTTTGATTTTCCTTTTCTCCTTTTAATTTTTTTTTTTTTTTGTCTTTTCGCAGTTAAAAGTTGTAAAAAAATTTCGTAAGCTTTGTTTTCAGTGAATGGATGAAAAAAGGTAATGAATGGGATCGGGGTCACCACGCACACTTCTTGACCAATAAATGCAGACACCATTTTTATATACTTGTCATTAACTTAAATGACAAATATTTCTCTATCTACTTAACATTTATAGTCGTTTCTACATAAAGATTTAAAATCAAACAAGGCAAAAAAAAAAGTAAAGAATGGGATCAATCAGAAGAAGTAGAAACACATTCAACAAAAAGCGCCAAGAGGTGACACATATGTCAACATCAAATATTATGCGAGTCATCTAATGACCGATAGGTGCCAGTGAGCCATAAGAATTCGATAACAATAAACCAGGACTTATAACAACCATATATTAAATTTATAAATCATTCCAAGCTATGCCCACGTATTACAAAAGGATTACGAGATAAGATAAGATTAGGATTGATTTTTCTTTCTCGTAGTTAATCAATTAAACTCTTCCAGTTACTTAGTATTGGATTTTTAAAACGTAAGCCGACGAATTGTGGAAGCTTTGATATAAAAAAGAAAATAAAATTGGGGTCAAATCAAAAACCTTTTGCTTGGCATCCAATATGTGAAGGGGAGAGTCGGGTATATATCTGTCCACTTGGTTGGTTTTTTTACTTTTTTTACGTTTTGCTCATTTTTGACTTATCTTCAAAAGAACGACTACACGTGGTGTGATATTAGTGGCTAGATTAATCACGCCATCCACCGACTGAACAAGAAAAAGCGACGGACCACAGGTCGAATAGTGACCGTGCGTGGTTCCCGCGCGAGTTACAGATGTCGTTGGCTTCACTTTTAGCATTAAACGGTCCTACTGTGTGCTCGACACATGGGATATAGGATTAAGGATTCACGTTCAATTATCGATATTTTTGTTTTTGTAACCATCAGTCGAGATTTATTACTGTCACGTATAGTAAGTAATATCTACAAGCGAAAAAAAGGTTTAGTACCATAAAGTATGTTTCGTGTAGGAACGTTTTATTGTACTTCCTTGTCGACACATACGTGGCATGAGTCCATTCCGGCTTTTTACTGATGCAGCCATTATTCAGGTGACCAATAATTGGCCAGAAAAATATACGTACAAACGCAAATGCATTGGTTTAATATTGTAGGGTTTGATGATCGAAGCGATAACCAAGAGATTGATGATCGAGTAAAAAGATGCCTTTGTGATCAGGGAACAATAAAAGATGTGCAAAGTAAAGTAAAGTACCAAAATAAATTATCCCTATTGGATGTGAATGATAAATGACAATGACGCAAAAGAAGCATAAAAGGTAGTGTTTGGGCCCTTAATCACTTATGCTTTTCCTCTTTATCATATGACATTCACCTAATCTTTTATAAAGTTATGTCATTGTCTACTTTTGATTTCCTTCTACAATTACGTTGACTTTTATTTGTTAACCCCAAATTCTATTTGGATTGTAAACCAAATACATATTTTAATATCTACAGATCAAGAAGAAGACGGATGCGAAAAGCAGAGAGATGTGACTCCCTCGTCTGCCATGACCTAACTTACATAAGAAATTGTAACAGAGTTTGTTAATTGGCATGTGTTGGAAAACAAGATATGTTCATATGTATATAGTAACTTTTACATAATATAACCTATAATATATGTTATGATTATGAAAGAGCACAAGTTGAGGTGGGCATAAAGATCCATCGTCATATATATTCGATGAAAAAAGCAGTGAAACAATTTGATGGGTAAGAAAATAAGAACAAAGAATCAAACAATTACTAATCGTATTTCATGAAAAATAAATATAGAATCAAAATTTTGGTCGAATTTCTGCCTTTATAAATCGAACCTTTTGAAATGCAGAAATATTTTATCGAACAAATTTATAAAAAAAAAATTAAGTGGAACGCCGAAGAGAATCTACGAGCGCCACATATTCGCTGAGAGAGAGAAACAAAAGAATAAATGAAAAAACCAGACAATATATCGGAGGGGTCCCACAAGCAATATACCACCAAAACAGTTACTCCCTCTGTAGTGTGTACATATCCACCAAGCCACCAAGGCGTAAGAATCGAATGCTAAACAAAATCATTTTTAATAACCACCTTTAAGCTAAATAGACTCGTAAGAGGTTTTTGATTACTTTTCTCATAAATATCATTTCTATAAAATTCACGCCTGACTTGTTTTTATATATTTTTTTTCTTGGGTCTCTGATTTTTGTTGGTGGGAAAGTAAGTGGGTTGGTTTGATTGGAGAGGGGTTTGTGGTGATTTTCTACTTTGATTTTGGCTTTTCCCGGCGATGCCGACGCCGGTAACTACGGCGAGAGAATGCTTGACGGAGGAAGCTGCTCGTGCTCTCGACGATGCTGTGGCTGTGGCTCGTCGGAGGAGCCACGCGCAGACGACCTCTCTCCACGCCGTTTCCGCTCTTCTAACGATGCCGTCGTCGATTCTCCGAGAGGTGTGCGTCTCACGTGCCGCACGTAGTACTCCGTACTCGTCGCGTCTTCCATTCCGAGCTCTGGAGCTCTGCGTCGGTGTTTCTCTCGACAGGCTCCCGTCGTCCAAGTCTACGGCGGCGGAAGAAGATCCACCGGTGTCGAATTCGCTCATGGCGGCGATCAAGCGGTCGCAAGCGAATCAAAGGCGGCATCCGGAGACTTATCACCTCCAGCAGATCCACGCCAGCAGCGGCGCCGGTAACTGCCAGACGACGGTTTTGAAGGTCGAGCTGAAGTACTTTATATTATCCATCCTGGACGATCCGATTGTGAATCGGGTCTTCGGCGAAGCCGGGTTTCGGAGCTCCGACATCAAACTCGACGTGCTTCACCCTCCGGTAACGCAATTCTCTTCTCGCTTCTCACGAGCTCGTTGTCCGCCTCTCTTCCTCTGTAATCTTCCGAACTCAGATCCAGGTCGTGAGTTCCCGTTTGGTGGGAGCGGCGGTTTCGACGAGAATTCTCGGAGAATCGGAGAAGTATTAAGTCGTAAAGAGAGGAAGAACCCTCTGCTTATTGGAAATTACGCTAACGAAGCTCTTAAGACCTTCACGGAATCGATCAACAGTGGGAAGCTAGGGATTCTTCCTCCGGAGATTAGCGGCTTAAGCATAATTAGCATAGAGAAGGAAATCAGTGAAATATTATCCGACGGATCGAGAGCTGACGATGAAATTCGCATGAAACTTGATGATTTAGTGAGAAGCGCAGAGGAAAATGGCTCGATATCGGGGACGATGCTTAATCTGGGAGAGTTGGAGGTATTGACCAGTGAAACTTCTTCCGGTGGAAACAGTAATGCTTTGGAGAAATTGGTGTCGAAGCTCACGGATTTGCTGAAGCACCACAGTACGAAACTCTGGTTCGTCGGGTGTGTATCGAGCAACGAGACGTACACGAAGCTCCTGGATCGGTTTCCTACGATCGATAAGGATTGGGACCTTCATGTTCTTCCAATCACATCCTCTAAACCCTCGAGTCAAGGGGTTTATCCAAAATCCAGGTATGCTTTTGCAGTTTGCATTAACATGTAGACGCTAGAAGATACTTGAAAGTTGAAACATGACTTATATTGGGAATAGTTTATTGTTTTAACATTCCCCTATCATGCTTTATTATACTTGCCATTTTCCTGGAAGTAGACGTTATATAGTTTCCCTCCGGAGCTTGATGTTCCGTATTTGTCAAAACCATAATTCGAGTTTGGAAATGAACAAGTTTCTAACTTAGTATGAACCTATTGCCTATTGGTTACAGCTTGATGGGATCCTTTGTTCCGTTTGGAGGCTTCTTTTCGTCTACATCAGATTTCAGAGTACCGTTGAGTGGCACAGTGAATCAGAAGCATTCCAGATGTAACCTCTGCAACGAGAAGTATTTGCAGGAAGTAGCCGCCGTTGCCAAGGCCGGTTCGAGTCTCTCTCTTGCTGATCGATGTTCCGAGAAGTTACCTTCTTGGTTACGAGCTGCAGAGACCGAGTTAGACAATGGAACAACAGGCAGTAGTAAGGTGCGTTTTTACCAACTTCCTCCTCACTTGCAGTCGCTTATAATGGTCTTCAATGCAATATCTTGAGAGAGATTTTGGTTCTGATTCAGTGCAGGCTATAGATGATCCAAACACATTAGGCGCGCAAACTGCAGCTCTGCAGAAGAAATGGGACAACATATGCCAAAGTATCCATCAAACTCCGGCGTTTCCTAAACTTAGTTTTCAGCCGGGGGTGAGTCCGCAGTTCCCAGTTCAGACCGAGAAGAGCGTGAATCCAAAACATAAGGAGGATCTCACAACATCAGTTGCTAGCCGTATCGTGAGTTCTCCTTTGAGCTGTGTTACTACAGATTTAGGGTTGGGAGTATCAAACACACCGAAAGAGAAACCGATGCTGGCGACACTAAACTCTTCTTTAGCACAAACATATCAGAAGGATTTTAAGTCTCTCAGAGAATCACTCTCTCGTAAAGTCCCCTGGCAGACGGAAGCGGTGAATGCCATAAGCCAGATAATCTCCGAATGCAAAAGCGACTCTACAAGAAGTAACCACGCAAGTGGAATCTGGCTGGCTCTTCTTGGACCTGATCAGGTCGGGAAGAAGAAAGTAGCGTCGGCTCTTTCTGAAATCTTCTTTGGTGGCCAGGTCAATTGCATCTGTGTGGATTTCGGGGCAGAGCACTGTTATCTTGATGACAAATTCAGAGGCAAAACAGTGGTTGATTACATAACCGGGGAGTTATCAAGGAAACCACAATCTGTTGTTTTACTAGAAAACGTGGAAAAAGCTGAGTTCCCGGATCAGATCAGATTGGCTGATGCTGTGAGTACTGGGAAACTCCGTGATTCGCATGGAAGAATGGTCGGTATGAAAAACGTGATTGTTATTGCGACTTCTGGGAGTTCCAAGGACAATGCTACTGATCATGTTTGTGAACCTGCCAAGTTTACCGAGGAGAGAGTTCTCAGTGCAAGAAGCTGGAAACTAGAGATAAAGTTAGCTAAAATCGGGGTAAATAAGAGAAAACACGAGCCAGAGGCAGGGGAACGTGCAGAGAAAGCGCAACGTTCGTATCTTGATCTGAATCTTCCTGTGAATGAGACAGAAGTTAGCTTTAGTCATGAAACAGAGGACGCAAAAGCATGGTTTGATGATTTCATCGAAAAGGTAGACGGAAGAGTGACGTTCAAGCCGGTTGATTTAGATGGGTTAGCCAAGAAGATTCAAGAGCAGATTATCTCACATTTTGCAAGGTGCTTTGGATCCGAAACACGTCTAGAAATTGATAATGAAGTGATAGTTCAGATTCTGGCGGCTTCTTGGTCATCTGGGGAAGAAGAGAGAAGGGTTGATCAATGGATGCAAACTGTTCTTGCTCCGAGCTTTGCTGAAGCGAGGCGTAAATACGGTTTGAATCCTGTGTTGGCCGTGAAACTGGCTGCTTCTACAGAGTTAGCTGCCGGAGTAGAGTTGCCGGAGAAGGTGGATGTGATGTGATTACAGACATGTATAAATGAGGTAATGCATAGTTATTTGATCTTGATTGTTTTGTCATATGAGAGGCCTGGTTTGGAGTTTTGTGCTTGTGTAAATTATAATGTATAATAGAATTACTTACTACTAGCTGAGGTATCACTTCACTTGGTACATATGTTTGTTTAGGAGTTACCAATTTGCCACAACTTTTCTTTTGGCATTTTGAGTTTTTAGGCATCTCTCCTAATTTTGTTGTAAACTCCTTTTGCCCAACTTCAGAATATCTGTAAACTGATCTTCTCTGTAACCGAGCTGTATATTTTTCTGCCGAATCTTTTTTCCCTGCTTCTTTTGAAGTTTCAATTATTCTGCTTCTGTTCCTTATCGGTCAAAGAGAGATCAACTCGAAAACCGTTGACGATAATATGAGAAGCCCATCATCATCATCTCCGTCTTATACCCATAAGACTATATAAGTCATGATTAGGTTAGTCACTAACCGTTAGTGTGAAGTATACTTGGTTCTTGGTCTGATTCATTGCATCATGGCTGGAGAATGAAGCTCTGGTTCTACGGATCACTGCATCAAAGTTGTACCAACACACGGAGGACGCTATATTCAATACAACGTTTACGGACAGCTCTTTGAAAATTCCAGAAAGCATGCCCCTCCTATCCGTCCCATTGGTAGAGGCGCTTGCGGTATTGTCTGCTAAGTTCTTTTGAATATTCTTCTTCTGATAAACTTTATCAATGCCAATGTTCATAGGCTCTCGAGGATCTTTGATCAATAGCTCATCCGATCATTTCCATAATCAGGATCTTATTTTTCACGAGTTTTATGNTTTTTTTTTTTTTTTTTTTTTCTTTTTTTGATTCCGGTACAGTTGTTTTGCCTCCATGGTTCTCATCGTTGAATGTAGCTATGGAATTTGAAGTAGACATCGTAAGTACAATTACCGCTCAACATATTTCATTTCTCCCCAAATTTCGATTTGATTGATTGATTTTTTGAGTTTCTTTTGTTTTTTTCTTTGGTTCTCGGTAGACTACAAAGAGCATTTCGAAGAGTCTTCTTCCTGTTATATGCTTCAGAGACGATAGTCCTCCTCTGCCTGATGCCTCAACCAAAGGTTTAGGTACGATTTAGGTAAAAAAGAAACATGCTTGCTTATTTGTCTGGTTAAAGAGATCACATACCTTGCTATTTTTGGGAATTAAGAAAGTTTGCTTTTGCTTTTAATGTCTTGTAGAGCTAGGACGGTTTTTCAATGGATCTTTTGAAGGAGCTCAAGATGTTGAGATTGCAGAACAGCGTTACCCTATGCAGAAGAATATATCCTTGAGGTTGACCAATGAACAGGTAAGCATCTCAAAATTCCCAAAAAAGTTCGTGTGTTAAGACATTTTAAGAAATTTTTTTATGTTGTTGCTTATAGATATCACCTGGAGCTTGGTATGTTGGTCTTTTTAATGGAATTGGAGTTACTAGGGCTCAGGGGAAGATGGTATGTGTGTTAACATTTTGATTTCATTCTTTTCCTTTCTAAGTTAGCTCTCTGATGCATACTCGGATACTTCACAGATAGTTCGCTCCTCGGCGTTTTCCTTTTGCTCAGATTCTGTTCCTTTTTCGTGTCTGACCGGTGCTAAAACAAAGACGTATGCTTTAGATGTATATGGAATATTTTGGCATCCAATGTGAAAGTTGAGTCCAATGAAACTTATCTCATGTGTTACGCCCTTTTTGGATCTATTGCTTCAGAGACTCTACATGATTACGGCAATCTGGTGAGATACACAAAGCTCCTTTAGTTATTAACAAACCGAAAGCTGGTCAATGGTACATGGTTGCTAGTTCTCACCGGCTTGTACAGGGCACAAATTCTAGTTCTAAGGCCTGCTTTTCGACGAATGTTAAAGTTCTGGGGCAAAGCAGGACCAAATTGTGGCCAGCAAATCTACATGCTTCAGGGAATTTGCTCTTGAAGTTGAGCTCTTTGACGGTACATTTTATGCAGGCAGTTAAGATCTACATACACCTTTTGAATCATATTACTTCCCGCTCAAACACCTATTTATGTGGGCTTGTATAGGATTTAGTTCGATTTATGTGGGCTTCTATTGGGCTGAATTGCTTTAAAAAAAAAAAAAAAAAAAAAGTGGAAAAGGGTTAGGAAAACGAAAACCTTCTTGGTTTCTTCTTTGCGTTGCCTCACTCTCTCTCTCTCTCTCAGAAAGCTCCTCCAACCTCTCGATCGATCCTCCCGAGTAACCTTTTATCTGATTCGACTTTCGCTTTCTCGAATCCGTTAAATCTGGATATAGGTATACGAAATCCAGTAATTTGATTGAGCGGATGCGGATGAAGCAGACACCTTAATTCTGTCTGTTTGCTTTATTTTTCAGGCAGGCTTAAATGGGTAAGAAGAATTCAGACGAGAAATTTTCAGTGTTGGATCAGAAAAGCGATAAACCGACGAAGCTCTCATCATCCAGAGCCAACGCTGCTCCTAAAGCTTCGTCCTACATTGATGACACTGAAAATCCTCCTTGTGATGAAGAAGGCGAAGAAGATGAAGTTGTTTCTGATGAGAAACAGAGACGGAAGCATTCAGTAAGAAATCAGGAGAGCCAACTAACGCAACTTGATCTCTCTTTGACCGTTAAGAAACAAAAGAAGCTAGAGAATAAAGAAAGAATAGCTCTCGTGGCTGCAGAGATTGCAAAGAAAGAGGCCTTGAATAAGGACGACCGTGACGCATTCACTCTTGTAATGGGACGCAAGACCTCGGTGCTTGAAGGAGAAGAAGCCACGAGAGATGCGAATGTTAAAGATATAACGATCACTTCTTTTTCCGTCTCTGTCCGAGGGCAAGAGCTTCTTAAGAACGCCTCTGTGACGATTTCACATGGAAAAAGGTATGGATTTGTGGGACCTAATGGAATGGGGAAGACAACACTGTTAAAGCTTTTAGCATGGAGGAAGCTTCCAGTTCCGAAGAATATTGACATTCTTCTTGTTCATCAAGAGTTTGCCGGTGATGGAACGACGCTGCCTCTGGAAGCAGTCGTCTCTGCCAATGAAGAGTTTGGTTACGTTGAGGAAAGAAGTTGTAGCTCTTGAAGCTCTAGCTCTCAAGAATCCGTCTTGTGATGGTGATGATGATGATAATGATAATGGAGTAAAGCTGAGTGAACTGTATGACAAGCTACAAGAGTTGAAGTCAGATGCTGCTGAAGCTCAGGCTTCCAAGATTCTTGCGGGTTTAGGTTTCACACAAGAGAATCTAACGAAGCCAACTAGTGAGCTCAGTGGTGGCTGGAGGATGAGAATTTCATTGGCTAGAGCTCTCTTTATCCAACCTACTCTCTTGTTGTTAGACGAGCCAACGAACCATCTCGATCTGAGAGCTGTTTTCTGGTTAGAGGAGTATTTGTGCCGCCGGAAGAACACGTTGCTTGTTGTCTCCCATAATGTTGATTTCCTCAACACTGTCTGTACGGACATAATACACTTGCATGACCTGAAGCTCCACACGTATCGTGGTAACTTCGATGATTTCGAAGCTGGATATGATCAGCGACGCAAGGAGACGAACAAAAATTATGAGACTGACACCAAACGGTTAAAAGCAGCTAAGATGTCTGGGAACAGGGCTCAACAGGAAAAGGTAAAGGACTTGGCCAAGCGTAAGGGTAAAGGTAAGGGGATGGATGAGGAGGGCCAAGCAGCACCAGAAGTTCCAAGAATGTGGAAAGATTGTAAAAGCGTGGTGATCGATTTTCCAGAGCCAACAGAGCTCCCTCCTCCTCTACTGCAGTTGATGGAGGTTAGCTTCAGCTACCCCAAGAGACCAGGTTTCAAGCTCTCAAACGTTGATGTAGGTATAGAAATGGGGACAAGAGTAGCTATAGTTGGGCCTAACGGAGCTGGAAAGTCCACTCTTTTGAATCTTGTTGCGGGAGATTTGGTTCCAACTGAGGGTGACGTGAGAAGAAGCCAGAAGCTGAGGATTGGCAGGTACTGTCAGCACTTTGTTGAGCAGTTAGCAATGGTGGAGACACCGGTTGAGTATCTTCTTCCCCTTCATCCAGACCAAGAGGGATGTAGCAAACAAGAGGCTGTGCGTAAGAGACTGGGCAAGTTTGGGCTACCAAAGGAAAACCATTTAACTCTAATCACGGATTTGTCTGGAGGACAAAAGGCTAGGGTTGTGTTAGCATCGATCTCAATGTCGAAGCCACACCTTTTGCTTCTTGACGAGCCAACGAATCACCTGGACATGCACACCATAGATGCGTTGGCGGATGCATTAGATAGGTTCAAAGGAGGAGTTGTGTTGGTGAGTCATGACTCGAGACTCGTATCGCGCGTCTGTGAGGATGAGGAGAAGAGTGAGATTTGGGTTGTGCAAGACGGAACAGTGACTTTCTTCCAAGGCACGGTTGAAGAGTACAAAGAAGAACTCAAAAGAGATATCAAAGCAGAGGTTGATGACTTAAATTCTCTTCAAACTCATTCCTCAGGAACATAAAGTGGCTGGGTTTTGTTCCTCAAATAGATTACTTTTATTTCTTTCATTATTGCTCGAGTTTATTTCATATGTCTGCCTCTGAAACTTGTAAATGGGTTTTTGATTTTAGAACATACATTTGGCTCCATCGCCGAGTTAAAAAATAAAATTCATTTCTCCATAATACTGTATTCCCATAAGTCAAACTTTTTAATTAAGTCCCGCGGAAAACCACCTAGTTAATTTATAATATCCTTGGTGAAATATTATTTCTTCGTATTCCTTTGCAACATGGGTTTTTGATAACCTGATACTGAAGTAATACGATCTTCTTAAAACAACCTCTAGCGTGACAGATAATCAGCGGTGTCTGTTAGCCCTCTCTCTGATTTCAAGATTGTCGTGAGACCTAAGTTCTGTAATCTTATCCATAGCTCCTGCGTTGACAATCATCGCAGCGTAGAGATTAACGTCTCCTGTGTTGCCAAGATTTTTCTCGGCTTCGCCTACTATGAGAATATTTTCACCTAATATCACACAGCGGTTCAATGCATCCTTGGGCCACAAGAAACCTGCAAGAAATTATTAGGGGGAGTTGATTAAATTCCCCGAAAGAAAAAAAAAAAAAAAATTAAATAGGAAGCTTTTGAAGAATAGTTTTTACTTGATTTGGTCATGACTACCAAAATGAATTGCAGTAGCAACCACAATAAGAGCAACAACTTTGATGTTACTAGTGTCTTGAAGCAAATGAATCAAAGGTTGCATAATGCCTGCTTCAATCACTTGCTGCACCTGACTTGCGTTCCCAGATAAAATATGAGCGATGGTGAAGCAGGTTTTAATCTTGACTCTCTTGTTGTCTGTGTTTGTCAAAACATGTTGAATGCTCATTGAATAGAGTCATAAGAGACATCATGGCCCCAGAATTTAGGACATGGTCACAACAATCTGTTGAGTCAGCAGCGATGTTTCCCAATGCCCGAACGCCCTGTATAAATAATCAGCAAGAAATTAACCAAGAGCTAACACAATTGTTGTTCTTGTCTAAAATGATACCAAATGATGATAAAGAATCAAGACTGATACCAGTATTTGGTCTTCCTCTCTGTCAGAAGTGACAAGTTGGACGAATAAAGGTACAGCGCCAATATCAACAAGGACCGCAATGTGATTAGATGTTCCTCCAGTAATCGTTGAGAGCACGAAAGCTGCTTCATACTAGAGTCATATAAACAAGCACAAAGCAAAACAGCTTGCATATAAATCAAAACACGAAGCTACATTTACTACTACAACATCAATATAAAAGAAAAAGTAAAAACAAGAAGAAAAAAAGGAGGAATATCACCTTAAGGTCAGGGAAGTCATTTGTGGAAGTAAATAGCACAAAGCGATGAACAACACCAGATTGAACAACTTCATTGATCGGAGGAAATGGCTCGTGAAGCAATAACCGGCAGTTAATCGTCTCCGCAAGTTGTAAATCTCTATCCTCTGACATAACTCCATTAATCATCTGGTTTAGTCTTCCCAACTACATTAGCGACAAGGAAGCTTATAGCTATAGTTAAACTTTAAAACTCTTCAGTGTGCAACATATATAATATACAGTCTCTACGAAATGCAGGTTTTCTTCACATTTTCTGAATGCAAATACAATTATTATTAATTTTTCGAATATCCATACACACCTACGTAATTGTTTTATTCTCTTATACTAAACCGGACAGATTATGTCCCATCAAGAAAGACCCAAATTGATCTGTTTTTTTAGTGGTTTAATCGATCAAGAAACACAATTTAGTACCAAATTTTAAAACACTATTCATCTAAATCTGTACATAACAGTCTTAATAATAGAGAGTTTCCCCAATCTTGACCAGAAAGCTTTCAATCAATTTCTAATTCTTCATCGTGAGATGAGATATTAACTATTCAATCCGAATCAATCCTCTAGATCGTACCAACAAAAAGAAAAGAAAGTGAAACAAGAAAACGTGCAAATTGAATACTCCTCGTTTTCTCGAAGAAAGAAATATTGATCAGTTCTAATTCACCATCGTGAGAGATTATCTTAACTAGTCAATCTAATTCATCCGTCTTCATAGAAGATTGTAAATAGTCAAGTATGAATCAATCCTCAAGATCGCTACAAAGAAAAAAAAGATAAACAAGAAAATGCGAATGACATACTCTTGTTCCGGATAAAGAGATAACGAGGAGACATTCTTCTCGATCGAAGTCGTACGAGGACTCATGTTCGCCTAATTAAACAGAAACCAGCTGGAGAGAACAGCAAATCGTCGATGGAGATTTTGATTCTCAGATTCAGCGAAGAGAAGAAGAAGAAGAAGACGACGACGACTAGTATATACAAGGGACAGATGCGGAAGTACGATGTTGGGCCTGGTTTTAGTATTAATCACGAGTTTGCCACTGTTATTGAAATTCTGGCGCGCGTTTTTTCAATACTGACCTATCCTTTCTACTTTATATTTTTATATGTGGCTTTTAAATAAAAATTTAGCAGCCCAACGTTGACTCACTATAACTTCTACAAAACCCAAATTTGACTCATTTTTTTCCGAAAAATCTTGATTAAAAAAAACAATATATATTTTTACAACTTAGTGCAACAGAAATCTTAATACTTTTCTGATATAAAAAAAGTAATAATTAATTTCTCCATAATACGTATTCACATAAGTCAAACCAGAACATTTGGTTCACAATGTCAAAAGCAAAAACCCTGCCTGCAAAGGCTGAATTTAGCTAACTGAGTTGTTCCAGGAAACGACATCGTTTTAGTGATTTCCGTATTAAGGGAGAGAAAGACAGAGAGACAGAGAAAAGTAGGTAGCGTGGGGAAGAAGGAGGAATTGGATCAGATACGGCTAATGTCACGACCAAAGACGAAAGTGGTGAGCCAATTGATAGCGACATAGAAGCGGTTTCTCCAGCTCACGACTCGAGTCAGATACGCAGACCTCCATATGAACCAGCTCACAAATCCCGCCATTGATATCCCTTTTCCTTCCTGCTCAAGAAAACTCCCCCAACCCAAATATTAGCTGTGTGTGAATTTGAGGGAAATTGTTGAATGATCTATAAGATATTACCTTGCTCTCACGGAGATCAACAAGAGCTTTGTATCTCCCAATGGTAGCCATGCTTCCCATATGCTTATACACAAATGGTTCTCCAAGTTCCATTCCCTTTGCGCTATTGGCTCTTCCTCCTCCTACTTTTCCCACCACGTTCAGCAGATTCGCCAAGTATTTGCCTTCTCTCTCAGCCACCTTCATTCATCAGACACACCTGGTTAATTAAGCACACAAGCAAAAAAAAAAAAGAGTAAAATGGAGATTCTATATCATTCAGACCTGTGCAAGAGCAGGGAGTGTTGATTTCCCTGTGCTCGCAAGGTAACCGCTACAGTCACCAATCGCAAACACGTCTTCTACAGAAGGTACACGCATCCACTCATCGATTCCAATCCTATTCGGAACACAGATTTTGGTCATTAGGGGCAATCAAACAGAACAAAGTCTCTCTGTTTTTTTATTGGAATTCAACAGTACCTTCCACCTGGATCTTTTGGAAGATGAAGAGACTTCACAAACGAAGATGGACCAACACCAGTTGACCACACTAACAGACCGTAAGGCACTTCCGTTCCATCATCAAGGATCAGCTTCTGTGGCTTCACTTCTTTCACTATCCCACGCACAAGCTTCACTCCAGACTGCAGAGGAATTTTAACATCAAAATTCTCTTAAATTAGAGAGCAATTGGATTTCATTGGATATGAGCTAGAATAAGTAACCTTGTTTAACTGCTTGATTGCGTAGTGTCTGAGACGATCGTCGAACGAAGAAAGTATATCCCTTGCCTGCAAATAAACAGTATTGTGGTCAACATTACATTTTATGATCATATATATATATATATAGCTTTTTCCATCAATGACAATGAACAAGAAAAGACCTCGATCAAAGTAACACGAATGTCGTCTTTAACATGAGAATATCTCTGACGAACATCTTTCATGATGAAATCACTCAATTCACCGCTAAACTCCACACCAGTAGGACCACCTCCAACCACAACGCAATGCAACAACCTCTTCTTCTCATCTTCACCTATGCCTGATTAATGTAATGAGTTTAGTTTTCATTCAAAGTGTCTAATTAAGAATGTGTTGTTTTTGGTTTTTACCTGGAACTTCAGAGAGCATGAGGTTAAGAAGAAGCTTCCTGCGGATCTCCTGAGCGTGGTGAACCTCACGGAGGAAGATGGCGTTTTCTAAGACGCCGTTAATTCCAAATGTGGATGCTTCTGCACCGCAAGCTAGTATCAGTTTGTCATAAGCGATCTTGAACTTCCATGGCTTCAGTGTGCTCAATCCATCGGTTACAGTCTCACAATGCACCTGTTTATAGCCAAGATCATGATAATCCACACATCAATGTATTATATTATAACACAAAGTCATAATTAACCACATTGCTTTCGCATATACACAAACATAAGTTTTCACACTACTTAAACAAGTTAGCCATTTTAAGCAACATTTTTCTTGTTAATTTTAACATCAATAATAAAACGCAAATTTGCAAGAAAAATGTTATTTATTTAGAAAATGTGGATTTTTTTTTTTTGTCAAGACCTTAAACCCAAACGCAAAATTGCGTTTCAAACAAAAGCAGAAAATCCCCTAAAAAAATGAAAGAATCATATTTATCTAGAAACCTTTTCCCCAATTTCAGAGCAATTTGAGAAAATATGAACACCCATAAGAAAACGATTAAGCGAAAACATCCGATTTAGGAATTACCTCATGATTCTCGGAATCAAGTCGTAAACAATTAGCAAGGAAGTAGTAAGAACCGGGTTCTCGTGAAATCGCCGGTTGGATACGAGAGATTGGCTCAGCGACGGACCTAAACTCAAGCGTACCAACGCAAGTAGAAGCCAATAGAGGAGTGAAGACCATGTGGTTCCTCGGAGAGACGCAAACGACGTCGTATATGCTCGTATCGATCCCTTTCATAAGACGACAACCCGCCCAACCCGACCCGAGAACCAGCACTCTCGGCTTCTCTCCCTCTTTAGTCGGAGCCAAGCCGTCGTAACGATCTGGCTCCAACCCGTTAACTACCTCCGTCGTCGCTTGAACCGTCTCGCTCTGTTGCTGATGCTGCAGAGCGGTGCAGAAGCGAGACGAGAGAGTGAAGGATTCGGAGCTCCTGAACAAGTTTCCGACCGACGAAGTCGTCGGAGAGATTCTCACGAGGTTTTTGATCCAAAGCATGATTCTTTGGTAGATTCGAGTGACGCTATAAGATTATTTTAAGCAATAAACAATATTGTTATTGCCCTAAGTTGTTGGAGAATCGAACAACTCTTCTTCAACGCCGCCTGTGGTACTGGTATCACTGTATGCGTATGAGCGCAAAACCTACGTGCCAGATTTGGAAATGACAGGTGGCACTATCCTTATTTCTCTCCCAAATTAATGGAAAATTTTCGTATTTGTGACAAAGGAAAATAAAATCTGGATTTTCTTTTGGTAGCCACAGATTTTTTTTATTATAACGTTTTTAAGATACGACTGCTTCGATATATAAACCAAATTGTTACCAACCGTACACGATGCCATCATGTGCTGTAGCTTTTGATTGGGCAAAAGTACGTTGGGAAAAATAAATACACTGAAAAATTAATGGTGTTGAAATTTCTAAATATATAAAAAAAAAAAGAAAAAAAAACGTCAGCAGAACTTGATGCGCAAGAAACGACAGTAAAAAACATGTGATTCAGTAAGACTGATGTGGGGCGCAAGAAAAGGACGTCAGAATATTCGTTGACTGTGATTGGCCCCGTTTCGTAAGGGGTGACGGATTCAGAGACCGGTGGCTCTAAACCCATTGCCATCAACAAACTATGGCCCAACAACATGAAAGCCCGTTTACGAAAACCCAATCTATTTTCCCACGTTCATTTTAACTTTTCCCAAGCCTTCAAACAGATTGAGCAAGAACCAGTTTAAGAAAACCTCCGACAGAGAGATTCTATTGAACAGGTTGGAGTCTACTGTTTCGTTTCTCCATTTAATGATTTTATCAAAAAAGTAGAGCTCTCACGTTTTTGTTTCACGAACTTTCTGTGTGCCTAATAACATTCAGGAGTACAAGCTTTTTTACTTCTCAAGAAACGAAGAACAGTTATTAAGTATGCCACAAGAAAGCTAGGAGCTGCTAACGGAGATTTATCAAGCAGTTATTTTTCGAGGATTTTATTGTTCAGTATATGGAAATGAAAGTGCGGAGAGAAAATGAGTAAAATTAAAAATATATATCCCAAAACATTTTTTTTTTTGTAAACGATAAGAGAACATTTGTTTTTTCACCATCTGTGACCTCCTCCACGCCTCGGTGGATTGTGTCTGGCGTTGGCCGCTGGCTCATCGTAATCGTCGGTGCTCACCATCAATGATCTACCTCCCACCACCATCTTTTCATTTTCTGTTTTGCATGTAATTTAAAATATATATATATATGACAAGCAGAAACTTAAATAATTAATACGAAAGTTAAAACGATTGACTAATATACTACGAAAGATTCTGGCTGTTTCCCTCATCCGAAAGTCTAATCTCTTTGTACTGCTTTTTTTCAAAGATAGATCTAAACCTTTTTTATTGAATTAATGAATTATCCTAACCTTCTTATTAACACTACGATTGATCAGTACAACAGAAGAGACTGAGCAATCCAACTAAACTTGTATCTAAAGTTGTATATATAAAATCTTTATTGTATGTGGAATGATGAGCTAAATTTCTCTAATTACCTGAAAATGAAAAACTGAGTCGTGTGGAAGAGACGATCGAAAGTGCAAACAAGATACATAAACACAGCCGGATTGCAGAACAATGCCCCATCCTCTCTAATTTATCCTTCTTTCTCTTTCTTTCTTCTCTATTCAACTCTATATATCTCTCGTCACCCTTCTCATTTTATATACGCAAAATGTTTTACTTAACATTAGTTTCAAACTTTGGTCAAAAAGAAAGAAAAAAAAATATATAGTTTCAAACTACTTTAATATAAATTATTCTTGGGAGAGTGCTAATTATCGGGAATATTCTATTTTTATTTGCATGGAATTGTCTACAAATCTCTTTTTGCAGTGTCTAACTCTAACTCAACACATTTGAAAGGAATTTGGGCACTAAATGTTTAAGAGCGCAACGAATTTCAATCTACTTAAAGAAGATTAATTGGATAAAAGAAAAATTACTTATTAGTAATGAATTAGTGGTAGTTCTAAAATTAAAGGTCCGAAATACAGAACCTGTTTCGGATGTCCCAACAGCAGCTGATGTTACCACATGGCATTCTCTTATTGGATGTAGAAGTTGACTATTGCAGAGAAATTGTGGATTCCACACTGTTGAGTTAATAGTTAACACAGAAGCGAAGCGATCATGTGTTTGTTGCACGGGACATCGACTTATAAGCACCGCCCGTTTCCGTACCAAAAGTCAACGTTTGTATTCTTGGCCAAAAAAGGATTTTGGGATTTCCTCACTTTAAAAACAAATATTTCTGACGATCATGTGGGGTTTTCATGTAATGGCTGATATCCTTTTTTGTCGTCCTACACCTAGAGACTCGAGAGTTATTGCGGAAAAGTCAAAACACTGAATATAAAATAATAACTGAGAAAATTGGAAAAATCCCAAAATCCTAAAAAAAGTAAAAATAATCGTCTCTAAAAAAAGGGTGTAGATGTACAAAGGAGTACTCAAAGTATTATATATTTCCAGTTTTCCCATAATAATTATCGTACAACTATACAAAATTATATAACTTGATGAAGATAGTTTTTTTTTTTCATTTTAAGCGAGAGATTTCAAACCGAAACTCAAAAAGATATTTTGTCATTCAAAACGTAAACAGTGGTAAACTTTATCTTGAGAGATGATGATGGCACAATGTGGCAGAGGAACAATCACATTCTTCACAACCACTTAAGAGACGTTAAATCAACAGTAAAAAGATAGCACGTCCGACTAAATCAACGAGATACAAGAGGACCAAACCATAATCTTTAATTTGAACCAATGACTTCAATAAGCGGATACGAGTACAGACACTTACCTAAGCATAATCAAAGATCATCGTTTTTTGAATCCATACTTCTTGCGCTCATAGAACAGATCAGTTTTCGCACTGCCAAGATTGACAATCTTCGGACAACCATCTCTATCTTTCTCCTGCTGTGTGCACTCTTTGCAGTAGTAAGCATCTGAGATTCCAACCCCTCCGCATATGACACACCGTCCTTGGAACGAACCATAGTTGCATTCATCGCAAATCCGAACCAGCGTACACGGACGCACATAGGAATCACAGATCACGCATTTGCCGTCACATTTCTCGCATAACCGCCCAATGGCAATGCCGGGTTGTTTCCGGCACATGATCAAATCAGGATGATGCTTGGCCATGGTTACTCAAACAACGTTCTTGGTCCTCTGTAAAGAGTTTAAACCTGCTACAGGTTTGGTTCACAAAGATTTCACAGTATTAATATAACACTTATTCACCGAGAAACCAAATCAAAATGAGCTTCATATATATCTCACGTACAAGACCAAGCAATCTTTCACATCAATGATGATTGTAAATTGTAACAGACCAAGTGGGCAGACAATAGAGACTCCTCAGTGTTATATAACACATGACATAGCATACCAAATCATGCAGCATTGTTCAGCAAATACTCTTTACTTAAACTATGCCATATACAATGAAGTCAACACTAGTATTGCATATACATGACACACAAAGAAAAAGTAAACTAGAGACAAAGAGCAGTTTCCTGAGAAGAGAAATAGATGAAGAAAGCGTAAATATTGATAACTGAATAAAGAGGAAAGCCTTTTTTTAAGTATTTCATTTCTCAGAGGAATTTCAACGAACACCTACCAGACAGCAATTCTGTTTACAATTGCACTCAGATAGGATTTTTTTTTTTTTTTTTTTTTCAGGGCCTCTTCTAGCTCACGCAATGCAAAGAAATAACTTTTGAAATCGACTGCAGAGTGAAGGAAGAAACAAGGAAAAGGAAAATTCGCTGAATCAAACCCAAATCGATTGACGTTTTCACGCCACAGAACTAATCAAAACTCACGCTACAGAATGTACACGTAGAGAAACCGGAGATGGTAAAAGTGACAGATGTTTGAGCTCAACAAAAGGAAAAAACAAGAAGGAGCCGCTCGATAAGAAAACATGGATACCCCAAATCAGAGAAGTATAAACTGAAAACTAAATCTCAGAAGTAGTAGCTATCACGCATAAATCGAAGTTCAAAAACACCAAAAGGAAAGAGGATTCAACCTGGCCCCGAAGGAGGAGGAAGAAAGGTGTCACGAGTTATCCCGGATCTCCCTCCCAATCGCCGATATGAACAAAGAAGCGGCCGCTGGAGATGAAAAACAGCCGGGTCGGATTCCAAATATCCACATCCATGTCGGACCGATTATGGACACTATCTACTGATGGGCTTTTGCTTTTCTACTAATGGGCTTTCTTATTAGCTAATCATTTTCTCCTCTTTCGGCTTATTCCCACGAGTAGATTAGGTATTATTAATCACTTTACACTGTTTTTTACTTTTTTCTCCGTGAATGTTTTTCCAATTAAAAAGGTTGAACACGAAAGCAGCCATGATTTAATGCCGGGAGAAAAAAAATACATAAACCCCAATTTCCTTCCTTGTCCATAAAAATAAACAAATTATTTCTGGAAGAATAAAAAGCGGAAAAAATGGACTGTGTGCGCCGGTGGATTCGTGATTTGAAAAGTCAAAGTGGAAGAAGATAGTGGTAACGTTTGACCTTGAAGAACTCACCGATAGACCGACCACGGAGAAAACAGAGGAGACTTGTCTTCTACACAAACAGAGGAGACTTGTCTTTCTCTCGTTGACACTAACACAATATTCAAACGACTATAAAGCCTAGAAGACGCACAATCTATCATCACCAAACAAACAAATATCATCTACAGAAATTTCAATGTCGTTTTCGGTGGCCGTCTGCAACTCGCCGGTTTTCTCACCGTGCTCGTCTCTTTTCTGCAACAAAGCGTCCAGCATTTCTCCGGCGCCTGAATCCGTAACTTTGTCTCACTCCCATCTCAATACTCCAGTTTTCTCTCCTTCTCCTTCCGCTGCATCTCCCACATCGCCGTTCTGCCTCCGTCTCCTGAATCCGCCGGCTAAAGTAGGCTTTCGATCGGACTCTGGTCCCGGAGGAGTTCTGAAGAGGAAAAGACCGACGAGGCTTGATTTACCCATGGCTCCGGTGGGTATTGCAGTTCCGATGCCGGTGAATGCAGAGACGCCGAGGGAGGAAAGTAGAGAGGTGGAGAGGGAAGGTGATGAGTATTCGGTTTATTGCAAGAGAGGACGGAGAGAAGCTATGGAAGATCGCTTTTCTGCCATCACTAATCTTCAAGGAGGTCCCAAACAGGTAACTTCATTTTTTCTTTTCTAAGTTCGAATTTTATACTGATTATTATCACCTTATTTGTATGATTTGCGGTTCGAATACTTAGCATTTAATTAAGAATGTTACAAATTGTGTGATATGTGAGTACTGATAGAATTGTGACAAAATTTCTTTCTACAAAATTTGAGTGGATTTTGAATCAAACTTTAAGCTACACAGAAAAATTAATTATATATATAAAGTACCTATGAGTCTATGACACACAAAATCATATGAAATGTGATCTCAAACGGTGTTAGCTACTTCTTTTTTAATCGCAGGCGATATTTGGAGTCTATGATGGTCACGGAGGACCAAGAGCGGCTGAGTTTGCGGCTAAGAACTTGTGTAATAACATTATGAGAGAGATAGTTTCTCCGAGGAACGTGTCAAAAATTAAAGAAGCTGTAAAACGCGGTTATCTAGCGACTGATTCTGAGTTTCTCAAGGAGAAAGACGTTAAGGGCGGCTCATGCTGCGTCACGGCTCTGATCAACGACGGGAATCTAGTGGTGTCCAATGCCGGTGACTGCCGTGCTGTTTTGAGCGTTGGAGGATTGGCAGAGGCTCTGACTTCTGACCACCGCCCTTCGAGAGACGATGAACGGAACAGAATTGAAAGCTCGGTAAGTAATCGATCCATACCTTTGGTATAAACATTTGATCTTTTTAAGATCGTTTTCTGAAACTTGTTATGACATGGTTCTGATTTTGATAATGTCGCAGGGTGGCTATGTCGATACATTTCACAGTGTTTGGCGAATCCAAGGATCTTTAGCGGTATCTAGAGGAATCGGAGATGCTCATCTCAAACAATGGGTGATATCTGAACCAGAGACAGAGATTCTAAGAATCAATCCCCAACACGAGTTCTTGATCTTAGCATCAGACGGTCTATGGGACAAGGTTAGTAACCAGGAGGCAGTAGACATAGCTCGACCATACTGCATAGGAACCGATCAGAAGTGGAAGCCATTGTTAGCTTGTAAGAAGCTCGTTGACCTCTCTGTTTCACGAGGCTCTTTGGATGATATCAGTGTGATGTTGATTCCGTTGTGCTGCTTCATCTTACCATCGGAGAAATGTAGAGATTAAAAAACAGTTTAGATGTTTTTAACTTCGTTTAATTATATTAGTTGTTAGGATACTGTGTTACATAACACTGTGATACATAACACAGGATACCTCTAATGTACATACTTCTATATATATCTGATAAATATTTTAGTAGCAGCTATTAACCTTTTTTTTTTTTTTTGTCTAACATGTTAGCTATTAACTGAATCATTAAAAAGAAAACACTGAAAGTCAGAAAGTTTAGTACGGTATTAGTACAAGTTGCAGTGTCATTGTCTTAAAGTTGTTTTCCAAGTGGATTTTCCTCTGCATGCAAGTTGAAAAATAAGGTATGGGTCCCAAAAATCTCCAGATAATATAATATCTTATCTTTTGGATATTTATAGTATCTTATTCACGCGTAAATGAAATATGAAATTTAGTTGCCCTAACGAGGATTTTGAATGGTGGACCGTTAAAATAACACTTCACGTTCGCGGAAGGTTGAAGCTTTGTCAGACAAACAACCAACAAAAGAATTAGTTGCGGCGGATTCTTTTTTGGTATGCAGTCTAAAAAATTATCCAAAAAAAATCTGAAAATATTGTACACATTTTGAAATCATAATGTTTAATGTGAATAATTTTTTAAAAATAACTGGAGTATACTCCTTCATCTTTTTTAATTTTATAAGAGGTTTTAAAGTTTTTTTTCAATATATAAAGAATTATAGAGTTTCTATGCTGTGTTTTTGTCACTTTTGATTATTTATATTCTGCAGATTATGTTTTTATTGGTTGAAATGTTTTGAAATTGATGATAAAATATATTTTATTTCAAAAAATACAAAAATTAAATAGTTTTTTAATTTATGTGCAAAAAAAGTTAAACCTCTATATTATAACAGATGAAGTATATAATAAGACCCTTTTTATTGACTAACATGACTTGTATTGGGAAATAAAAACTAGCGTCTTTTGAACGAGTTACTAAAAGAGAAATTGTGATCCAACGGTTAACCATCCCAAGTTCATTTAACTTTCCCTCTGTAAAGTCGATCTCCGTGATATATTCGGATGACGTTTTCGAGTAAATAAATTCTTGTCCTTCATGAGATATCATATCCCAACAACAAATAAATTTAGAAATATTTTCACTATGCGTGGAGGATGATCAAGCACGTCAATTCCCAATATCTGTGTTCAGACAACTGGAGAACGTCAACCAACGGTTTCATGCCACGTAAGCTCCCAAATGGACCACCGTCTNGCCCCCCTCTTAAATCCCCCCTTTTTTTTTTTTTTTTTGGCAACATTTAAATCCACCCCTTGCGGCAAACGCCCTCATCTTCTACCCCTTTTTGACCACTCTTCGTATTTATTCGGATATCCTCTACTTGGCGTACATATCGTGTTAGTGTGAACTCTCGCCTGTTTTTTGGTTAACTAATCACGGAAATAATTTAATCTTATGGACTTGCGTATGGTTGGCTAGACATGGTTTGGATTCATGAATCCTTTGCTAATCATTTGTATGTAAGTCGACTACCGTATATTCCATGTCTGATCATGTACACGAGTCAACCTAATATCAATATCAAACAACACCAAGAAAAAAAAAAGTGAACAGATTAATCGTTGCAAAATTATCGGCACGTTTTGTTCATTTGTCTTTCTACTCGTCGAGGTAATTAAACCATTTTCTTAAATGTTGAGGTTGGAAAAACGAAAACGATTACGTACAGGTGAGAGGCAGTGATTTATATCATTTGAGAGTAACAAAAGTTAACGGACAAGATCAAACCGCAACTTGATTCTTGTTGGATAAGGATTAAGGAGAAAGGGCAAGTGCTCTCTGTTTTAAGTTTAACAATATCCCGAGAGCTTCTCCAAGTGTCATCATTAGTGACATGAAACCCGTTTCTTCAAAATTCTAAATTATATTTTTTTAAAAATCTATAGATAATTTAGAAAAAGATCCAGAACTGACCATCGAATATGGTAGAATTTGTACAAAGATCTAATGAGATAGACTTGAGAGATTGTGTTGTGCATGACATCTCCACGTGGGTTTTTTTTATGTGTAAAGGAGACTTTACAAATCGCAAAGACAAGTGTACAAGAATTGTCCATGTCGGAAACAAAAAGCAATTGCAACTTTATTTCCATGGTTCACAATTTCTGTTTTACAGTTTCAAAAAACACATATAAATAGCTTCGTGCTTCACTAGGAAAGCATATNTTAAAAAAAAAAAAAAAAAAAAAAGAAAGAAAGTTGGCAAATATGGAGAAACAGAGCATCAAAAACACTTCTTCTTCTTCTTCGGGGTCATCTTCTTGGGTTCGTGGTACTTGCGTCGGAAGAGGTTGTTTCGGTGCAGTTAGCACGGCGGTCAGCATAACGGGCGGTGGAGTTTTCGCCGTGAAGTCTGTGGATCTCACCACGTGCCTCCCAATACAATCGGAGTCTCTTGAGAACGAAATCTCGATCCTCCGCTCGCTCAAGCCTCACCCTTACATTGTGCGGTTCCTCGGCGACGGAGTCTCGAAAGAAGGAACGGCATCGTTCCGAAATCTCCACTTAGAATATCTCCCAGAAGGTGACGTGGCTAACCACTCCGCCGGAGGAATCGAGGACGAGACTCTTGTCAAGCATTACACGGCGTGTCTGGTCTCTGCTCTCCGCCACGTCCATTCGAAAGGATTCGTTCACTGCGACGTCAAGGCGAATAATGTCCTCGTAAGCCGGAGCTCCGTAGTCAAGTTAGCGGATTTCGGATCGGCGATCCGATTCGAAAAACCGACGGCTCTGATCACGCCACGTGGAAGCCCGCTTTGGATGGCTCCGGAGGTGATCATACGTGAGTACCAAGGGCCGGAGAGCGACGTCTGGTCTCTTGGTTGCACGGTCATCGAGATGCTCACTGGTAAACCCGCTTGGGAAGATCTCGGGATGGACTCACTGAGTCGAATCGGTTTCTCCGACGAGTTACCGTTTTTCCCCGCGACTCTATCGGAAATCGGCCGCGATTTCTTAGACAAGTGTCTGAAGCGAGACCCGAATCAGCGGTGGAGTTGCGATCAGCTTTTGCAGCATCCATTTCTGTCTCAGCGTCAGTACTCGACTCCCATCGAGTCGTCTCCCCGTTGCGTACTCGACTGGGTCAACTCGGAGTTTGAGTTAGAAGACGAAGAAGAGGAGGAAGTTGGGAGAAGCGGGTGGGTGTCCGAATTTGAAACCGCGGCGATGGCAAGGATTTGTAAATTGGCAACGACCGGAGGAGCAATTTTGGAATCAGATGGTTGGGTGGAGGTTAGAAGCAACGCTTCAGAAGAGGAAAGGGCAGCAACGGAATATTCGGAATCCACAAGTGTACAATTGGAATATAACACATCATCGGACCCGTACGGTAACGGTAACGTGGCTGGTGAGTCAGCGAGAATTGACGTTTCTGTGTTTCCGCATAGACCGCCGGGATGCCAGGGATCGGCGGCGGCGCTGCCATGTAAACTAGTGACGGTTTTACTTATATTAATGGAAATTATGATTTATTCTACATGTGTCTCCGCCGAACTTATTCTCAATGTTTGTTGTTCTTATCAATGTCATCGTGATAACAATAAAAAGGAACTGGAAATGTTGTCTTTTAATCTCAGCTTCAATTTTTGTTTGTTTGTTTGCATGCAATTTGGATGGTACGAAACGAACGTCTACACGGTGAGAAAGTTTCCTAATTCACAAGTTACAACTGTAGGCTTTAACAAAATCATTTGTAGCTTTTTCTACCAAAAAAAGAAGAAGTAAACACAGAGAAATGGACTATGGGAAAATTAAAGCTGTTTTCTCAAAATGCTAGAGAGTTAAAGTGTGATTGGAACTTTAGAAATAATTGAATTCACTACAGCTTTAAAGGTTTATAATCCAGTCGGGATCCTAGGCTTGTCGCTTCTGCTCCATATATAGATTTGCATTTTATTGTTTAACCCGTAAATTTTGACCTAAACCCACAATATTTTTGATTCAAAAATCAAAGTAGGTTAATCTGGTGCTCGAACTTAGAATTTTTCATACTTTTTATTTTTGATGCTGAGGTACGTGATACCTATAGCACGGTTGAACTACCAGAATTTTAAAATTTTGAAAAAAAACACACTGTGAAAAATCTGTTTTGGGTTTATCCAGGTGGAAGACTTTAAAATATTTACGTAAAATTCCACCTTTAAAGAAAAGAAAAAACTTTTAAAAGTTTACGTGAACTTCTCAAATGTTATTGTGATTTTTGTTTAGCAGTCTAGTGTAAATGATAAAATGTCTATATCACCAAAAAATAGTCAATTCAGATAAAACTATGTTATGTTTCTTAATCAAAATACTTTATCTTTCAAAAAGTACATAAACTATCCGAAAATATACTGACCAAAACAAATACTCAACAGAACAAGTCATAATTTAAATTTAAATTTAACACAAACAGATCCCAAATATTCAAAAAAAAAAAACACCAAATTCTTCAAGCAAATAAAAGGTTGTCTTTTAGTTCATCAAACCAAAGGCTAAATCCGAACCAAATCTTATTAGAAACATTTAATACTGAATTTCTTCTTACCTTTTGAAAGTTTCATTAGTCTGGCCATCACTGCTTCTATCTCCAACTTCTTGTTTGTAGGAATCGACGACGTCTTAATCATCACTCTCTTCGTTGCTTTTCTTTTCCTTTGTGTTAGAGATGTGACTAACTCGAATTCTTCCTTGTTCAAACCACTGAAGTTATACAACCACACAACTTCCACACCGATATCAATACTGAAAAGCGAACTTTTCCCATTCCACTTTTTCTGTTGTGCTTCCAGGATGGAAGATTCACCTTCTTGCTTAGGAACATTGTTATGCTATATATATATACAAGAACACAAATATAAACATCTATCAGGTAATGAAGATACTAAGAAAAAGTGATAAAAGAGAGAAAATTGATTAACTCTATATATGTAACTAATATTAAAGTTTATATATGAAGAATGTACCTTAAAGAAGATTTTAAGATCTCTGATTTTTCCACTCCACACAGTTAAAACTTTCTGAAGCATGTTAACTTCCTTGGGATTTGTTAAATCCACACTGACGGCCAAAGATTTAATCCATGGCAAATAATTGTTAATTTTCTTCACCATGAATTCAGATTCAATGATTCCTTTCTCCTTCAATTAATAAAAAGTAAAATTAATTATGTCAAACAATGTCATAATATCATTATATATATATAT